>CAJQUW010001905.1:0-25000 GCA_907163375.1 Prostheceraeus crozeri
GCCGATTCGAAGTAGGCCATAGGGTGTAGGGGAAGGTTCGTATAATGGGCAGAGTTTAGACAAATTGTCTACTAACCTGTCATAAAAATACAATGAATTATTTGACTACACAAACAAACACGACGATGGCTTTCTATATAGTTTTTGATTTAATTTGTCAGAATCACCTCATAGCATTGTTATCCTTGCTGAAATGATAGAATTCATCCTATTTTTCTGCAACGAGATAACACGAAACTGCAAGTTGGCAACATGTCTTGGTGTAAAATGGGCACCCATGTGGGGTAAAATGGGCAATAAACTTAAAAGCAAATCTAGCTTATTATGACTTAATGCATATTTCAATTATTATCATAAACCTATCGTGTCTTACTTGTTGTAGCAACTCATACTGACTGTAGAGTTTAGGATTGAACAACCAGGATAAAGTTATGTATTATTTTCAATAATTCCAGATTCAAATGTTTACTTGAATGATTAATTCATTTGAAGTTATAAAGTTAAATCGACAGAAGATTGTGACCCAACCGAATTCCTTGCGTTCCCAAAAGAAATTTAAAACTATCAAAAAACTAATAAAGTACTTATCCAAATCTTTTCAGATATATCAATCTTCTTCTATGATCATTTATAAAGCAACCACTCATTTCATCACATTCTGACAAGCAATACGTTGCAAAATCATACCAAAACGTTCACATAAGTCACATTCAGCATGCATCAAAACAATGCAAACATGAAGAAAAATGTTCAGAAGTTATTTGGTAGCGCATGAGCCCAACCTCACCACAGTCAGCACACTGGAACCACTGAAAAACTTCTTTCTCTCTGATTTTGGGTCGATAGTAATTTTCACCACAGATAACACAATCATACCACATTTTCTGATAGGACTGTAGGCCCAATCTGTCTTTGTGTTCTTACAGTGATGGACTCAGTTGGTTTCTTCTATCCCTTTTGTCCATTTTGAGATTTTCAATATTCTCCAAAGAAGTCAGTATGCGACTTCCCGTGCGTTTGTGACGTTTTGCTCTCTTCTTTGACTTCGTCCTTTCTAAGACATGGAGTTTCAGTATTTCGGGTAAATGCAGGCTTTTTACGAATTCTTTGATTTTCTTCTTTGATTCTCGTATGAGTTGCTTTCCATTCAGATGGACTATCAATCACTGACTATCTTGTTTGTGGAAACCATATCGGTCTTCTACCTTATCTGGTCGAGCTCTCTGTTCTTCGTCTTCATTTGATTTCTCCATTCGATCTGATGGAATACTTTCGAAATGAACTCTGTTGACACTCGATTCCTGTTGAAAGGAAATATTCCTGTTGCTTCAAAACCCTTGATTGGCGATTTCCAGATTTCATAGATAAATTCCATGCTAGAGACAACACTACGACCAAAATCATATCGAGTCCGAAATTTACCTGATTGCAGCTCCTGCTGAAGGGCACTTGTTCCATGCTCGCTGAATGGTGCAAACATACTGCAACATCGCAGAGGCTGCAATACGTGCGACGTTGAGAGAGGTATGCATATCATATTAAGTATTTCAATTCATATTGCCAGAGGCAATGTTTGCAGCGAATCGCTATGTGAAACCGTGCCCATCAAGAATCAACATGCTTGTCCTTGTGAATTTAAATGGCAGTGCTTCGAACAGAAATTTTTTTCAATCTTCTGCTGCATCTTTCTTCTCAAATAACGTCTGAGTGTTTCACGGGGGGAATGCCGCACTCTTTCGCAACAGTAAATACTTTTTTCGTCTTTCAATCTTGACTTTATGATTGCAGTTTTCATAACTTCTAGGACCATCGCCTGTCTATCAATCTTGCGGTCGTTGTTTCCGTGTGACATCCTGACAGCGAAAGAGAGTCTTTAAATAAATGCTCATTTAACCCCCGTGATACATGCTCATTTAACCCCAACGAATTGCAACGATAAAAGGGTTAAATGAGCAGTTTTCTGTCCAGTGTTCTACTTGGAATTTGATGAAGTGGCAAGTAAATGGTAGATGTATTACTAAATACTAAGCATATGGATAATGTGTTGGCGTTGTTTCGCTACTCTTACGAATTTTCAACAATCTTTTAGAACCTTAGCAAAATTTCGAGGTTATTTCACAGCTGTAGTATCATGGCGGACTCTTACCCCGTCAGTTAAAGCACGCGTGCAGGAAATGATTCACGTAGCCAAGAGCGTGAAGTTTATCACGGTTGTGATTGCTTTTCTTGTCAGCCAAAAAGTGATCTCCAAACTCCAACAGTTAAAATCGATCCTCTGCCAGCAGCTACACGAGCACATGACCTTTTTCTTAAAGTGCCCATATTATCCGACTGCCCATAATAACCGAACCTCCCCTACATCATTCTGTGAAAGTCTCACTTTCAGTACATTGTTTCACTTTTGAGGTGTACATCATTCTGTGGAAGTCTCATTGTCGGCCTCGTTCCCTGCACAAACTTGTGGCTGCCGGACAACGAGGTGTACATCAATCTGTGAAAGTCTCATTGTCGGCCTCGTTCCCTGCAGACACTCGTGCTGGCTGCCGGACTATGAGGTGCACATCATTCTGTGAAAGTCTCATTGTCGGCCTCGTTCCCTGCACAAACTCGTGGCTGCCGGACTATAAGCAACATTTCCTTGTCTTATGTAAAGAAAGTAGAAGATGATATAAGTCAAAGCCGTAAATAGGTTATTGATTATTCTCTTGGCCTTATTCTTCACTTTCATTGCATGGTCATTTCTCATTCGTGGCAAGATCGAGAAAGCTGCAAAACACCGCATGATTTCTGAGCTGCTGCTGAATTCAATCGATACAATAGCATTGCATTTGCTGATATTTTCATCAGCATCAGTCTTCATAATAAACTACTCCAATTGATTTATCAAATTACTAAGAATTGGTTGTCTATTATAAATTAGGCCTGGAATGTTTCCATCATCGTATGAGTACTAATTGCAGTTTTATTGAATTTATTGCGCAATAGGGAATTTATAAGTAGAAAACCTTGCTGTTGTACAGTTATAATTATCATCAGATTGATATCTTGACGAAGTGCGCGATAAAAATTAAGTTGATAATCTATTGAAAATTTTGAAATTTTTGAATTGGTACTGCAGAATCTTTGAATTTACAATTTCGGGTCGTTTATTGGATGCACTGTTTGAAAATGACAACAATATTCTTCGACTGACAACGTCATTAGAATGAAATGTATTGATTCCTACATGAACAATATCTGCGCAGCTCGAAAGTGCGAAATAATTGTAGACTGTTTACTTTTCGACTTCTAAATATATCTGAAAGTTATTGTTTTAATCTCAAGGTAGTAGAAAAATGTGTTCAATGTGTAAAGTTCATTTCTACGATGATCGATTCATTCTGTACTATTGCATTTCCTCATCGACAACAATTTTAAACATACTTCAAAGGCATTTTAACCCTCAGAGACCTGAGCTTTTTTCACACCCTCTGAGACTTGAGGGGGGGTCCAGTGGACACCCTTTACAAATTCTTAGTTTACCTGCTTGAATCGATATCAAATCATTAGGAAAGTTGATTTTAAATAAAACAGTGATGTTTACGTGTAGCAAGTCAATAAAACTCATCCTTTGTGTGTCTTTCATCCTTCTCAGTAAACACATGCGAAAACCTGATGTTTTTATAATCCAACGACATTTAGCACAGTATCAGTTGTACTAAGATCAAAAAAGGTATTAAATCAACCTCAAGTAGGTGATTTTAATGAAATTGATTTATTCCATGCAGCATAACTCTCACACTTGGCCATTTTTCCAATTTATTCACACCAATCGGAAATAGGCCTAAACTGAGCCATAATTGCTGCATTTTAAGACCCTCAAAACAGCTGTGGAGATCTCAAACTCATCAATTGCTGCTGTGAAAACTTTGCCAACAGTCTGTTTTTAGTGTTGAACTATGAATTTAATCATAGCTTTCATTTTGACCATTGATTTATGCTGATTTGCTCATGTAGGCCAACCAGTCATGCACGATCATGCATAAAAGCAAAATATTCGCATTTTCCTATCAAACACAACGTAGCGCACATGCACGAGCATGACATAAGCATTGAATAAATGAATTTCACTCATTATGCATCATTGTAGACATGCACAAAATCATCTCTCATCTGATGGTAAAAATTTTGTTATGGGAATTTCTGCACTCTCTGATGCCTGAGGGGCGGTCCAGTGGACCCCTTAGCCTATCTACCATACTTCTACTGATTAAATTGAAATGAAACAGCACACGTAGATTCATTGTCAAGAATGATGATTTTACGTGGGCATGAGCGGTTGATATATCCTCAGTACAAAAAGTAAAATAGAAAATATGGCTCCGCGGTCCACTGGACCCCCCCTCAGCTCTGTGATTGACATACTTAGCTATTACCAAGAAAAATTGCCATTTGTTTGAAAACATGCAAATAATGTCTCCAGGTAATATATTTCAGCATCAAAACAGTGCGCTATTTCCCAAGCTCTTAGTAATTGGATCAAAACATTTTTTCGAAATAAAAGAATAGTTTGCTTGACTTTAAACTCCATGATGCTTGATACGAGTCTGATGGCATCAAGCAACTTACAAACAATACATGATCTACACTGTAAATCGCTGCATGCAAACATTTCATGCAAATTGATGCCAAATTCACACAAAATTTGAAACTTCTAATAGTTGATACGAGCTTCTAGTATAATTTCAGAGTTTTTGCATGTTTTGTATGCGAATATTGAGTTTCTTTCCTATACCGGTATATTCTCATTTGCTTGGTATGCAACGATGCGAACAACTCTTTCTGTGATTGGCCGATTGAATATATTTTGGTATCCATTCTTCGTAGTGTGCTTGGTGGTGAGCGGTTTTACAGTGCAACACAAGGAACGCGCAAGTTCGAACAAGGAGTGTGCATTGATAAAATGCAATACAGGCTCAATCACAAAATTAAATATTTTGTTTATCTGCTTCGGCTTGCTGGAAGTGTGATTGATTCGAAATCGACGGCACATGCTGGAACTTACTCAGTGGGCAAAAAGGGATTCCTCATACCTTAAAGAGATAGGAAAAAAAGTCGTGCGTCGCTTGCGGATTAATATGAGTTCCAACAAAGTGCTTCGATTGCCACAATTCCTTCAGATTCGAAGAATTCAGATCATTGCGCACAAGTTTTCTCCATAGTGTTGGCTCTTCCAATCATTATTAAAAAAAGTAGCAGGCGCACGAATATTGGTTCACTTGATGATTTCACCATCGTCCTCTCACCATTCCTAACTGTATAGTGCATACACTGAATCAAATGCTAGCCAAAACAGCGATGTGTGTTTTGGTGTGTGCGAAGTGATATCACAGCACGCACGCATCTCTCACTGGCTCTGTTGTCCTCTGCTGACAGCTTATTGTTTGCCATTTCCAATAGCAAGCGATACACGGATTGTCCATTCGAGAAGGAGCAAGTTGCCTATTTCTGTGATGTGCCATTTCGATATTAAGTTTACATGAAACTCTTCCTTTCTAGGAAACCGCGCGCAGATGAATCTAATTCTGTATACTCAATAGAACTGAGCCTTTACTCTACATCTGAAGCTGCCTTCACGTGAATTTTATACTCAAATATGCATGAATTGGATTAAGCTATGAGGCTTTGATTATTCAATTGACGCAGAACTAGTTGACAACAAACTTCCAAAATAGGATTTTCAGCTTTCTTGTCTTATAGAGTAATAATTAACAAAAGTATTTTCGTCAAATGCAGTAGCACTTTCAACTATTAATTCGCAATGATAATAAGTCGGTGTTTATTCTAATCAATGAACTACAGAGTTGCTTTTGAAAAAACGCTACCAGAATCAAATTTAATCGATTATTGTGTCTCAGCTATCAAGTAAGTTGTAAGTTCTGAGCTATGACAATGTCAAAAAGATAAATTTTGATATCTAGAAGTCAAAGGACACTAGTGACATGCCACGCTCAATTACGCGTACACATAGACTCTAAACATCCCTGGCTATGCGTGACATTGCTGCAACATCTTTCGCAGTCCTGTCTCATGTGTCTGCATGTATCAAGGAGCTAAAAGCAATGTGATAGGACCCTCAATTTTTCATGCTCAGGGAAGACAGAAATGCTTAGTAGCGGTTCATCCGTGGGGTTTCAAGCGGCCAACACAGACAACCGTAGAACGACGGCGCAAACTAATAAACGCTCGTCCCCCGCATCGTATACCATAAACATTCCTCCATGTTTTTAACAGCATTAGACCACGTGATTTCTGACTCTTAGTGCAGCGCGTATGTACGCGGGTAGAAGAATAGAATGTCTTTAAAATCCACGGATGTTTGGGGTGTTCCGTAAATTACGCGTGGCATGTCGCCTCTAGTGGAACAAGAGACCATATAAATATAGGAAATAGGAAGCGGAGAAATAAGATCCATTTTTTAATTGTTATTTCATATTTTTTTAAGATAGTTTTATTGAGTACATCGAATGTCCTCGTATTTTTTTTATGATTCGGATTTTATTTTCCACTGGAAAATCAACATTACGACAGTTATTTTACTTTCAGCTTGATAAGTCACGAGAACTCCAGAGACATTTTCTCTTTCTCCGTAAATTCGCATACGCAGCTTCTTGTTTATTTCTAATTATGCAAACCAACATCATCAGAACAGCAATTCCGAAGTGATGCATGCCAGTTTGTCTTGCAAGAGAGCGACTGTTGAATATCGGGCAAAAAAAATTTCCCAATTTCTTTGGGGGGGGGGGGGGTTTATCAAGCTACAAATCATCACCCGAATTTTACTGCAATTCAATAATGCAATTACCAAACTTTCATTATACATTGTAACATTTGCCGAGTCATCTGACTTAGGTTCTTGTTGTTAAAGTCAATGAGAAACGTCATCACAACAAACTTGATTGATGAGGCTGGACAAACAGCTTGTCATGCTTGCAAAATATGATATTTGCGGAATCACTTTTATGTAGAATACGCTTTATTGAGTTCTAACCAAAAATGTAACAAAACCGGAAGTGAAATATGAATACAAAAGAGTCCAATTCACTTCTCTGATTGAATTGCGCCTCTGAATGATTTATGTGAGTAAGATAATTTGCTTCCTTAACGTCACATCACGTTCAACAGAATCGGTTTCAAGGCAGGCAAAATGTTGATGACAACTCGGTATGAAATACTCCCTCTTCACCGAGATCCATCCAATTGCAATCAATTAGTACTTCCAAAAGACCAATCTCGGGACGAATTTTTATTAAAGTTGCGAGCTTCCGAGCGCTTCGCTCGTCTTCAGGCAGGCAGAGGTAAAAGTGAAATCAGAGGGCAGCGCCATTCAATCACATTGCCAAGAGTAAAATTCACTTCGACTACATGATATAATAGTTGACACAAAGACATTACTCAAGTGCTCTATACAAAAATTCTATGTTATACATACTACTATCAAACTGAATAGTAGCATTAGAATTAAGTGAGAAATGAGAAAAAGTTACGGAAGCAAGAAAGTTTAATACTGATGAAGTAGTCACTGTAGGATAGACTTCCATCTTTGATCCACCAAATATCCCTTATCACGATTGAATGTTTCATCTGGTCTGTTTCAACTCGGTACCTTCTGCATAGGTCATGCAATATATGAAGGTTGCAGATCAGCTGTCAATGCAATAATCGAAAACTACATAATTTTTATTCTTCACTTTTTGATTAACCATTAAGTGTAAGTCCATAGATTAATCTGTACTATGGAGGACGGGTCAACAGTTTTGATCATTGTCTCATGTGCCAAGAACTGCTAGTCCTATATTACTGCTACTGGCGAGTAGACACTGTTTCAATATAGGACGGGCACAGCTCGTCCTCGGTACTTGACACTGTTTATCATTTGACTCGGTAGTTGAAAGACGTCACAAAAAAAGAAAAGATAAAACAACTTCAGGTTGATTAGACATTTAAAGGTGATCCACAATTATAGTGCCGGTAGTTAAAATTAGCGGTGATCTGACAAGATGTTGGAAACCGAAAAAAATGGCAAAAGAGATCGATTGGCCATCAATATTTACTTTTATTTATACCCGAGAAAAAAAATTATGCTTGTCAAACTAAGCACCAGACTAGTTTTATGATAAATTTAATAAGCAACATAGAACAGCGTTCGTTTAGCAAGCATTTAATAAGTGACTGCTAAGTATATCATGTTTTTCAATTATCACTTCAAATTTGATTAAGTACTTACTAGCTACTTAAAAAGTATACCATGACTTCTGCTGACATAATATACTTATTATGCACGAGGTGACATGCACTTAATAAAGCAAAATAAAGATAAATGCCAGGATTTTTAAGTAGGCCTGCTACAAAGTCCACTAATTACTGACGTGTACAATTAATGAATTTAGCTATATGGTCCTGCTAGTATGACTATCAATTGTTCTGCAAAAATTAAACAAATCGAATCCTTCTGTTTGGTTGGACAATGTCGAACTCTTTGTGATCCAAGATGAGCATTATCATATATATGTAAATATCGAGCAATTTCATGTATCTAGAATATAACAATGCTATATGCACACATGCAACAATGGGATCAGTTTCATAGTGGTCCCTATTACGTTCCAACTGGAACCTTATCTGAATTGGTATGTAACAGGTAGGCCCTATAAATCATTCTACATTATTCATTACCCTGAAATGCCTCATTACAAAGAACGTTTCATAGTAACGGTCCCGATCACCCTTATGAAATTTCCTCCCTGAAAGGGAGCAGGGGTGGGAGTCACACGCGAAAACGTTACAGATTAAACAATTAAAGAACGTTCCATTATAGTTTCCACTCGGGTTCTTCTAGTGGTACAAAAAATTTAAGGTAATTTTGAACGTTGCATAAAGTCCCTCACTGGTCCGATTGGAACATGATCTTTTATTTTCTGCTGATACACCTTAAAATATTTTATAAGCGCATTATTTTTGCAGAGGTATTACGGCAATCAATGACTAATATTGCACAATTAAAAAGTGAAATTATAATTCGAAAAATAGGTCTACAAAAATTGGATTGTAAACGAAGTTTTGAACACCCTGTTGCAGTTTATACAACACGACCCATTGGCTGCAAGCACCAAAGAAAAAAGCACACAGTGACATGATTGGTTTATTATTTCCGAAGAGAAAGAAACAATGCATCCACATTCACTCCTCATGTTCTCCAGTGCTGCAGATAAATCTTACCGAAGCATTCAGAGGCCAGAATTTATGGTTGCAGGTCCGCAAAGCAATATTGATGTTCAGCTCCAAAAACCAATAAAAGCAACACAAAAGTTATATATGCATTATTGGTTTCTCGGGCTCTTTTACGTAAAGCCAGCATGCACTGAAACTCATCAATGAAAACAAGCAAGGGAAAACCATAAATGTAGATCTTGTTTAGCAAAACAGCTGATTCCCCTTTGCCACACATCTGATGATATCAAATTGATGGGTCTTTAACTAAACAAAATTATTTTGTAATGTGGCTTAAAGCAGCACTGTGCCAATAGAAATCAGATGTTATATATTAGCCTCGGTGTAATAATAACTGATTTAAATGACAATTATTGTACTTATTTCATTATGTTTACATGTAGTTGTTTATTTTGCTGTAAATTCATTTTTAAGATCCATGATATTTATTTTGTTTAAAATATTAACTTTATTGTTTTACATTCATTTTACAATGAGCAACTATCTGTACGAAATCAGTCGTATCAACCAATTACTATCCTTACTTAACAATAAACTATATTAAAATTGTTAATTATATGTCATAGAAAACACTTCAATCAAAATATATTTATTAAACCATGTTATAAGTGTGAAATAAAAATTAACTGTACATCAGTGGTACAAAATAGTTAGAAGCTTTTTTTAAATAAAATCACAGGTGATAGGACTCAGTCTGTGGGTTCTGACGAAACAGTTAGCATGATAATGTCAATGGTTTCACCACACGTCGACATTGGTTGTGAAGAGTGAGTCAGACATCGAATGAGGGTTAATTAAGGCATGCTCCAATTAAAATAAATTATCTTAAAATAAAAATAAGTCCATTAAATAGGAAAGCCATCATTGTGTTCCATATTCCCTGTGATATTATAAGTATCTTTAGAGGAAATGGTTTGTGATGTTTTTTTGAATTGGATGGATGGAAAATAATGTATATTTTAATATCTTAGTTATATTTTTTTGCTTATTTTCTGTTTTTCGTTTCTGTTTCTGTGTTTTCTCTTTATTTGCTTTTTTATCTTTTGTTTCCTTCCTTTTTTCCCCCTTTTTTTTTTTTGATTTTTTTTTTGCCTTCTCATTTCTTCTTTATAGACATGCCTGCTATTTTTGACAACCTACGATTTTAAGTTGCGGTTAATTTATTATGATGTAGATTATTTGTAAAAACAAATAATCTGTTAAATTGTTTTGTTTTTAAATCATATCTGAAGAATGGCCGCCCCTAATTTAAACAAATCTCGCTTACACATTGTGGTTTAAGCATGCTGAGTTCACTATGTTGCCATTGCTATTTATGTTTTTACCTAAATTTTTGGTACCTAAATGCACAAAAATCCGTACAAAAGTAGCTTCCAAATCTGGGGTGCTAGGAACAGCACTCCAAAGATTTGGCCATACTGGTGAACAAAGGTTTGCAATTGATCCGGGACAAGTTTAGTAGTCATTGCCTTTCCATCAAGCATAATTCTGGTGTGAACGCCTTCTGGAGCATTAACTCTTCTGGGGAATTCCTTGACAGGATGTCGTGTTTGAATTGCCACTCCTTACAAGTTTATGATTTCTCCACACTCTATACGAATCTTAATTTAGACCAGGTTATGGAGTCCTTGAAAGACTTATGTGAGTTAATTTTTAGCAGTTCCAAGAGCTTTATTTGCATTGGCTATTATAGAACCTTCTTCTCGAATAAAAAATACAGAGGGTATCACTGCTGGTCCAAAACCCAATTCCTTAATGCAATTAGTTTTATCCTGAATAACACTTGTCACTTTCGGGGGACTTGTCTTCAAGCAAATTCGAGGCATACCTATGGGTGGGAATTCCAGCTCGCTCTTATCTGACCTGTTCTTGGCTTACAGGGAGTTTTATTTTGTGAGGGGACTCCTAGCGAGTAAGAGATTTGGCTTAGCAAAACTTCTCGTACCACTAGGTATGTCGATGACATTTGTGTGTTTAACTTCAAACATTTTGATAAGATCCTTCCTGAAATCTACCCGGTAGATCTCTTGGCTTGCAGAAGCGGGGACAACAACAAATGTGTTAATTATTTGGATGTTAAAATCAGGATCGAAGATGGTGGCCATTACATCACAGAGGTTTACCATAAGGTTGATGAGTTCAGCTTCCCAGTGGTGCTGTATACTTTCCCCGAGAGTAACATGCCTTTGAACACTGGCTTAAACATCTTTGCTGCCCAACTCATCAGATTCGCTAGGATTTCTTCTGATGCTTCCGCCTTCACATCAAGAGCTAAGGGCATTTTTGATATCTTTAAAGGACGGGGTTATAAGAATAATTTGCTGGTTAATTCTTGCATTAAGTCCTTCTCCAAGAATAGGTTCCTCGTTTTTAAGTTTGGTTGTTTTTCACCCCGCCAGATGCCATCCATCATTGGCATGTTGGGCTAAGATTACCTCTTCTAGTTTCAAGTGCGTCCTCTAGTCAGGTAAGAAATCTATAAAATCACGATAATTACATAGTATTGACTTAAGGACCTGCTGCTAAACACATGAAAAAGGCATAGTTGACTGTTATATCTACATAACATAGTACTGACCACTACATGCTTACCATTAGCTATGTCAAAGAAAGTCTAAAAGCCGTCGATCGATAAAATTGGATTTGCCGTCGGAGACGTACAACCAAAAAAATTAATAAAATTTAGTCTATATTAACAAAGTGAATTTTCAGTTTGTGCACAAGTCTTACACGTATATTATCATCAATTAGTTATAGAGCAAGAACTCTTCCTTTGGATGGTTTATAGCTAAGTTACATTTTATGAATATCTTTGCTATGCTATATAAGCTTATAAGATCTATGCTAGAGTAAGTTTTGCGTAGGGTACACTGGGTGAAAATGCACAACCTAATTAATTAAGGAAGGAGGTACCGCAAAGACATTGTCTTGTCACTAAACCCCAAAGTTGTTACAACATTTCATTTTGTTTATGTTATATCACATGTTTGGATGTGAGTTTATCTCAATTCTTTGTGACAGTTTGTATGTCGACGATATACATGTACTATCTGGCGGTTCTTCACGTGCAGATGTCCTTAGGTTGAGACAGGACGCTGATCAAATATTCTCCGAAGCTGGAATGAAACTCGTGAAGTTCGCAGTGTTGCCACTCCTGAGATATTTATCTCAGCTGAGATATTTTCGGATTATCTGAGATATTGAGATATTTTTCTGAGATCTTTTGGCTTCAGAGATATTTTTTGATGGGTGATAAATTTAAACAATTTTCACTTGTTTTTGCCAAAATGGAGACTTTGTAACAATTATGATGTTAATGACATTACCAGTGATATTTGACGTACAATAATTAAAGGACACATCAGGAAAATATTGCGTCGCTATTTTCATAACTTCGTTTAATTTGTGAGCACAATAAGCGCAATTTTAAATTGCAAAAAATAATTTGCTTTCGTATCCTTTTGACCTATTTCAGAAATATTGTTAATAAACTTGCTTATTTCAAAAGGTGTGGCATGACGTTTTGGGTAGGGTTGACGCTTCTGTTTTGACATAAAAAAACGACTGCACTTGCAGGATCAATCTGTCAGACAGCTGATTGCGAGATGCAGATGGGTATTTGCATCTCTGTGTCCATGTTACTTGAACTAGCTAATGGATTTCTGGAATGAGGAAGCTGGTAATTTGATTTTTAATCTGTGACAACACTGCTGTTATTTGATGTGAAATGTTCAGCGGACATGTATCATTTAGAAACAATTTTGTATGCACTGATAAGAAGTACTATTGTTATTTACTGGTCTTTGCAATGTGAAATTGTGATTTACTGTCATCGGAATTCACGGTCCCTCCTAACGCCACCTTCAAGAGCACTGTGAACAGTTGTTGCTTACTGCAGCTGCATGCAACTAAACAAGTTTTGCCCATATCCATTGTTTTACCATGATGAGCCTGAAAGGTAGGCAAATGCAATCGCAATGTCGCAGGTTATTGCACATTGCATCGCTAAAATATTATCATAACCATCATCCTCAGCGATTATATATATTAGTCGTTTCGCAGTCTTTGGCCAATGTAGCCATCGAGGCAGAGTGTACGTTTCAATGTCATCCATGGATTCTTGTTTTAAAAAACGTTCTTTTTTGTTCTTGCATGTCTTCACTGTCATTTTTACAACCCGCATTTGCGGGGGATGATGTATGTAAATGTACTTGTAAATGGACTCAAAGTTTGTCAAGCCACGCCCAGACCTTTTACGGAAATATTCAACCTAAACCCGGCCTGCCCTCTGATATAGGCCCACATCAATATATAAGAGATACTACCGAGCTTCAATAACAAAATACTAACAATACTAATACAATCTAACAATAGTATCTAACTTTCCTGGATGATTTTTCTCAATCTGCTGAAAACTGATGACTTTGGAGTAGATTATCATCATAAACTGGGTGTGGTCTGCATTATACTAATTTTTGATCGTATAAACAAACGATTGTACATTCAAAGTCTAATCGATTCGACGTATTTCGATTACAAGAAATGTATAAAACGGTAAAGCGCGCCTTACAACCAGCATCGACAGATATTCTTAAATTTATGTTACTTATAACTGAATTTTTGAGACTCCTTCATATTTGTTTAATATATTCCGAACACGTGAAAATATGTCTATTCATAATTTACGCTAATAAATTACTTTATTTATCGCATTAATCTAGATTATAGTTAAATCATAAATCATGCGTCTTTTGATTCAAATATATAGTTTTTAACAGTCTGTATATTGACAGACATGGCTTGATAATACCCTCGCCGAAAGGCTTATTATATTATAAACGGTCATTATCAACCGACACTAGAAACAACAAAGCAACTGATGCAGTAAAATTGATATCACTATCTGGAACGGCTGATATCAACCATATCAACCGCTTGAGTTAGATATCACTGATCTTGTCACAAACAAGGTCATGATTTCTGTATAAGAAGGAGAGAGAATCTCCTTATACTTAGCATGGTAGAAAAATAGATATTACCTCAGAATGAGTACCATATCACTTAGTAAACGGCTATCTAGGTACATATTAATGTCCATTTTCCTTCTGTTGCTCCAGGAATGCTGTCAGATGTAGGATTGTACATATAACACGTCCAGGGGGACAGATAATACACATGTAACAGCAAAATTTACCTGAGATATTTTTTTTGATCTGAATCCTTTTTCTGAGATATTTTGATTTTTGAGAGATGCAACACCTGAGTTCGCCACATCATATCTATAGCTTCGACAACGGAGGTGTCTTGAGAAAGACTTTGTCTCCTACGTGCTTGGTCTACGCAGGAACCAAAAGGAAGATATCCTGTCTTTAAAGCCTACTCTTTTCAGAGCCTGTGAGGACTCGCCGCCAATTGCCAATTGCCCGGCATTTGATTCCTTTCGATTGTTATCACCATGGACTATTCGTGATCGTATTCCTTGTTCAGAGAAGCATTGCGAAATGAGATATGGACACACAGCCATCTAATGCTGTATTCAAGTGAACTAGATTGCATACAGCCGGAAATCAGATATTTGTCGCTTCACTTGGAATCGAGTACTTCATTTCTGAAAATTCTGAACTAATTATTGACCCGATGCCTCTGAAACGAGCCTACGCTACCTGCATTTATCTGTTGTCTCCTCGATTAAGGTTCAACTTACCTTCGCCCGATGTCGCCTCGCACCGCTGGAAAAGTGCCTTCCGACTTACCTCGACTCGGACTTATGGCTGCACTTAACCGACAGAGCATTGTGTATCTGCGACGGATGTTCCATCCCTGAAGAAACTCATAACAATTTACTCTGATTCGGATATCGTATTGTATGGATACGAACTAGATCTAAAGATAGTTGTGAAAATCGATGCACGAAATCCTTCATTGACCACCGATCCTTCTTTGTGGTTTCACTGTCCTTCATTAACATCAAATCCTCCGATTTTGCCGACACCTGGTAAGACTGCCAAGAATTAATGGGAATCGACTTTTGTGTGGAAACGGACTTCCCTATCAACGAAAAAGACTATTACTTCATGTCCGTTTTGTGATAATATATCTTCGCGTGATCCTGTGTTTCCTTCCATAAATGTTCATCGTCGACAAAGCGTGTAGAATTGTCGCATACTTTCGACCGTTTCTTCTCACAATGTGAAGGGGAATCAAACAACGTTAGACTGGGTCGATACAAATGGAATGAGTTGAAACATGCACGAGAAGACTCAATAGTTTAAACCCACGCACCTGCTTATAGGTTTTCCCCTTGAGGAAGAGCGAATCTCGAAACGCGTCGGGTGGTTGCTGATTTTAAAATTTTATTACACATTTCCGCCCATTTTAAACGTATTCGAAACGAGTGTCCTGTGTACGTTTTCAACACAATGAAAAATCACCTTTGACGGCTATACTGTTAATGCCTATTTGTTTGCATTGAAGATGTCAAACGGAGAGAGAATGAATCGTCGTGTGGTACCCCCTCCCAGAATGTGCGAGTCAGTGAAATATCGTGCTTATTCCTACATTCCGGATTAGAAACGAATCTGTTTTTGTCAAACGCCTCACTGTAGTTCTCAAGTATGATTTGAAGTTCGCCAAAACCTTGAGGCAGTGAACAATCCATGACAAACGTACAGGAAAATTTCACGGCCATTATCGGACCTGTTCGAGTATTGAAGGGAAATGGCTTGAAAAGCAGAGAAGACTTACAAAGCGATTAGAAGGAAATTTGACTATTGATAGTCGAAACAAATCTAAATGAACTATTCACGTCGGATATTTGGTCTTCAATTTCGAATATCTCCACGATTTCCATGTCTGGAGAATCCAGAACTGATTCCGTTGCATTGAAGCTCTGATGAAAATATTACTTCAGCGTCTGACACTGATTTCATTGTTAAACGACCTTGCTGTGACAAATTCACACATCTTTTGCAAATATTTGAAAACCCAAAAATCAATCCTGCACAACTGTAAAAAAAAATGCGAAAGAAAGGCGACGAGCGAGAATAAGATAAGAAACGCGAAAAAATGCTACGAAAAAGGAAAAAACAGCGAACGAAGACACGAAAAATCAAAGAGCGAAAAAAACGGATAGCGAACCTCAAGAGAAACCGAAGCGAAGCGAGACCTGGCGAAATGCGAAAGCTAACGAAAAGAAAAACGACAAATGCACGGAAGTAAAAAAAGAAACAAAGCGAAGAATCTCGGAAGAAAAAAGAGAAAAAAAACGAAAGACAACAAAGAAAGAAAAAAAAAAATGCGACGAAAAACGGAGCTAAACCATCGATAGAACACGAAGAAAATGAAATAGATCAACTCTAAAGTTATCCATTTTCTATGAGGTTCCAACTTGTCTACCATAGGGTCAGCAATCTAAACATGTCTTCGTATCGAGGTACTTGGAAGACATTTATTCCGCGACGATGAATTGAAAGGAAAAAAATGTTATTCCCCGTACGAGATACCGGGCGCCCCCGCTATCACCGTTAGGGCGAAATTTTTCAACAAGCCGTGAAAGCCCTAGGTCAAACAAATTCGGCCGAAGCAGTACAATTGCTGTTTCGGCCTCAATCAACTGTGTGCCTGAAATTAAGCGAGGTCTCGTAAGCGAAAAATTAAATTGATACTATTGGCCGAACAATCATTTGTTAACAGCGAGTAATTGGTGAAGTCACATACTGACTTTTCTGACATATAGATGATTTTTACCGCAAACTTTTTTTACATAGGCGGCATCATTTGTTAACAGCGAAATAATTGTGAAGGTCACATGCTGAATTTTCTGACATGATATTTTTTAAAACCGCTAACTTTTTTTTACAGTAGTCTGGCATCATTTGTTAACACACGAAGTAAATTAGTGAAATGTCACACCCATGCTGACATTTCTGACATATGATTTTTACCGGCAAACTTTTTTTTAACATAGGTCTGCATCATTTGTTAACACGAAGTAATTGTAAAGGTCACATGCTGTTCTTTTCCTGACATATGGAGTTTTTAACCGCAAACTTTTTTTACTATAGGTCTTGAGCATCATTTGTTAACTACGAAGTAATTGTGAAGGTCACATACTGAAGTACATTCAGTCTCTTTCCATATGTTTGCGGCTGTTTTTTACATGTGGGCAATTCCGCGCCATGTCGTAGTACAATCGGAACAATATATAGAGATATTTTCCTCACTTTGAAGTTCATCGAATTGGAATTAGTTTGAAATTTGATGCCAAGCCCATACCTCATCATGGCTCTCTCTGGGGCGCGTGATTGCCCATATCTCATTTTTCTTAATTTTGTGTGATGCTTACAACCATTGTTATTGTTAGAATCTAGCCATGGTATGAGTTCATTTAGGTGAGCAAATTATTTTATTGAGATTCCTCTTTGTATAATGCATGTACATCTAGCTAATATGTTATACTGAAGTTACGATAACAATATACTCACGCCTGTTTGCACACCCTGTCCTCATCATTCAAACATGTACCTAGTTATATCAAAAACAGTTATGGCAAAGGAGTCGGTCATTATAGTGTTACGTGGATCCATCATTACTTGCAGTAATTGGAACACATTATTACGTTGTTGTATCCCTACTAGTCATAACCACGTAAGGAAGAAAAAGCTGTACTGAATGCAAATGAAAGCCAAGGACCAGACTTCGTCAATCAGCAACTGAAATGCGTAGTTATTCTGTAAGCCTTTTTATAATGAATTTCTGTTGTTATATAGATTCTTACTAACAGCATGCACGAATAATAATGGCTAAATAAATTGGACTGAAAAAAAAATAATTGAAATAGCAGAACAAACTCGAATGGATAAAACAAGTGATAAATAACTGTAAACCGTGGTCAGCTGTCGTAACATTTCGCAACTGTATTCTTTTTTATAGGGGGCTATGCATGTCTATCCATCTTTTTATGAATACAAGTCCATCTTGATAATGGTCGATTTTTCTGTCCACTGAAAAATGTTACATGGTTACTTGTATTAATGAAAAATCTTTATATTCTTCATAGAGGTATCTTTTTTTATATTCCATTAAGCACTTATTTAGGGAGCCCAATGATAATGGATTTTGATCTATTGCAGCTACTATAATGTTGTGCACAATTACAGCCCCAATTATGACTTGGTCCTATTTTCTTGATATTTTCAAATTCCTTAAAAGATAACGAGCTTTTAAACGACATACTGTGACTTACATTTGATATTTAAACTAAAATCTTGGCCTAATAAGATACAGACCACAATGTAATGCCCTCAATTTTCTGGATTTTGCCATAGGAATATACTAAACAATCTATCTTAAGCGTGTATAGTGGGTATGCTTGTGACCCATTAAATCTGTCACGTGTTCTAGTTAATGCCTTACCCTCTCCCTCACAAAATTTGTCAATGTTCGGACATCCCTATAAATTGAGAACTGTTCTTGATATGAACTAGTAAACACTACACATTTTTCTATGATTTTGCATGGTGACAGAACTTACTTCAATTTCAGGATAAAATGTCCGAGATAGGGAAGCTGCTCCTATTGTCGTAAGATTAAGCAATATGGTGTGACAGTCGCAGCGAATCGAAGATTCGATATCAGACGATGACTAACATGTAAATCTCACAGGTTTGGTGCTAGCAAGCGAATATTGATAGTGGAGGAATCAAGATGAGATGGATGATATTGCTGCTCTATTCTTTCACCCATTGCGCACTATCGTCGCCATTAAAATTTTGAATCGGATCGCGATTCAAGTATACAAGATCATGACAGCTCATCGAGTGACAGTGACAGTGAACAACTGCGATCGTGAAAACTCTATAACGGTTCCGACATATCCGTTGTTCTTGAAATTCTCGAAAAACCGATTGTCTGACATTGCAACATAAGCATGCCGATTTCTGATGCTGGGCGTTGATAGTAATATTGAAACTTTTTTCCCGCGTTCTTTGCTAACCAATGCCCAACCAGATTCCCCTCATTATAACAAGCATCACAAGAGTCTTTCTTGAATGGTGTCTCGCCTATTAGGACTATTCGTGATGAAACCGACAGGTGGGGAGCATTTACATACTTCCATTTGAAGAACAGTTTACAATGCTATCTTGATGCGATATCCCGACACAGAAACATTCACTTTCCCTTTACAAGGAATTCGGATTATGTTGCTCTGATAGTGTATACAGGGGATCAGATTTCCATTGATTCAATCCGCGAACATTGTATTTCGTGATCAATACTAGATGGATTTTTCTCCAATATCGACTCGACGACCATCAAGTATGGCCCTGATGTCTTTCTTAGTCTTTATCAATTCTGAAACTCGACGGAGTCGTCCCGGAGAGAAAACATGCACAATATCATTATGTTGGGCTTCTACATCGGAACAAATCAAAGCCTGATTTGGAAATGTGTTTTTTGGATGCTATGATGCTCGGCGAATATCACCCGCCAGTGCCAAGCTTGAATTGGAGAGTTGTGGCTCTCCCCTGTTGCTGATTCTCCGGCGAAGGCCTGCCTGTTTGTTTTATACAGAATACCAACGCCAAAAGTGAGCATTTATAGTATTTATTATTAAATTGGATCATATCAAATCATATCGGATGCCACCGTCGACATCATATTATTCAACCATGTTTTTTTATCCCAGAAGATGTGATCATAATTGATCTCCAAACTGTGTTAAAAATCATATCTTTGTGATGCAACGGGTGTCCAGCTAATCAAATAGGAGTGATCGTAATTTAACCATGGAAAGGTTGAATAAAAAATACTTAGAAGGTCGATGAGTTTAGCGTTACATTCATTATTACATTTGCCATATTATGTAACGCAGGATAAAAAATGGGAGTAGATGCGCTAGGATTGCATTTACGCAGGATTTTTTAAAGGCAACATAAGCGCCCGATATGGGTGGATTAAACAAATTTTCAAGTTAACACGGACCACATGTCATATGGTCAGTCATAATCAGCGCGGGCAGAATGTGAGAGTTGGGAGGGAAAAAAGAAAACCTTAAAAAGACCCTGACGTCACGTTACTCTCTCTCTCGAATTGCTGCTCCGCGATCGTACATTATTTTTGAGATGTTATGATTCAGGATGCTAGGATAAGTATTACACGGGGTATGATATTCCAACTTACTGTCACTTAAAGTAAGAAACTACATATGTACAAACAATATCAAATGTTCTAGTAGTAGTTATAGTTCATTGATTTGATGTATCTACTTTTCGTGGGTTCCTCGTTGAGCCTTGCGGTGGTCCATCCTTTTTAGAGTGCTATGAGCAGTTGAAATGGATAGGGCCTAATACGACAACTTTTCAAATTAACTGTGACGATTTTTTGATATTTGATTGTTAAGCGTCTCGTTCAGTCCATTATAAACTCGAACAAAATGCTGAATTTCCGATGTCATCACATAAAGTCTAATTGAAAATATTTCTATATATATATTTCTTTATTATTTATAATTTTTATTTAATTTATAATTAATTTTCTTTTTTATTTATATATTTCTTTATATATATTTCTTATTATATATATATATATATATATAGCGTAAACGAATGAAGATATGGATAAACGGAGGCTACCAGTGAATTTGTCTCACTCTCAGCTTTCGGAATGATATAAGTCACGATCTCTGTACGATCACTCCTCTTCCATCTGAAACTGCTCTAAACTCGAGGGGGGGGGTGGTATCATAAATAGTTTTTTTCTCTACCGATGACTTTGAAAACAAACCATTACCGATGTTAACAGGTATGTGCACGTGGCGCAGACGAATCCGGCCTCCGTTTTCGCCTACGATCACCTTCGTTTCGCTGTTACAGTCCAAAAAGTGACCAAATTTAGGCATTTCCTAAAACTTAAACTGCGGATATCTCAGCTTCTAGTGAACGGCGATTGACTTCAAATTTTGGACAGTCATGTCTCCTCACTGTTAGTCTTTCCATATGAGACATTAACCAAACTCTGTCCGATCCATCAGAAGCAATGTTGGTGAAAATATTTCTCAACCTCTGTCGAGAAAAATTCTAGAAACGAGAAATGTTGAGCTCCAATGACATTAAAAACCAACTGGTATATAGAACCACATCAAGTCAAAGGATAGACTCTCTATAGATGGGTCACAAGATCCTCATTTCTTATTGCAAGCTTTGACTTCCAACAGATGTAATTACAGGTGTGATTTTAGAGGCGGCTTTTGATAACGCCTGGCGCGATTGTCGCATTTTAATGCCTCCGACTAACTCATCTTGTTCCTAAAAGTTGATTTTATCGATCCTTTATAACTAAATTTGTGTGCTCAAACTAGTTTGTGTTCGGAAAATAATTTGAGAATTGACAATAAGTTTTGAACGAGTAATTTTCTTCAATGCTGGTAGTTAGTTCGCATGCGTGAGCACAGTAAATAATTGTAAAACTGGTAGAACTCTGTCACTGTTGAAGATTTGCTGATATTTTTACATGACAAAAGTCAAATATTTAGTGGTGACTAAAATTATGATACCGTTTCCGTTTGTATATAGAATATTAGATCAAGGTTGTACTGTACTTACCATTACAGTCGGTATTACTAACAAGATTTGTCTTTAATTTTCAGCTTCGGATGTGCAACCTGTCTGGTACGTGGTACTTACAATCTGACACTTTACGAAAAATGACCGTTCCCCCATTCAAGACCAACTTTATACTTAGCAGGACGAAATTACATCACGCCGACTATCAAAGAGAAGGATCGCCCAGACATTCCGATAGTATTGGATGTCAAAGGTCTTTCCTCCTCTATCTATGAGTTTTGCGCATCCGGTTGACGTCCCAAATCGACCGTCATGCACTTTAATTTAACTCGGAGTCGCTCGAAATCACCCTAGAAAAAAAAAATGGGCACTTGTGGACAAGAAACTCCATAGAATAATCGTGACATTTTTCCGAATTGATTGACAATGTGAAGGTCCCACATTGGTTTCGGAGGCGTCCCCGGGACTTGAAAAGAACTATTCCTTGTGGAAATCACAGGAATAAAAAAAAACATTTAGTATTTCTTCTCTATTTTTCTCCTCTGTGATTTCTATCTTGAATTTCCTTGAATGTATGTAAATCAGGATTGTGCACGCCAAATCCTTCTACTGTATATATGTTTGGCATCTACCATCTATACATTGTCATCTGAAGAAGTTACCAAAGATGCCATTACTTCGTCACAGGTTATCATATTGCAATTTCAAAAATGTATGAAAGCTTTTTGGGGTGATGGTGCTATGACTGGGTCCATGCACGCTATTTATCATCTGCCTTCACAAGTAGGACATTTTGGTTCATTGTCGGTGACGTCAGCTACGATGTTTGAAAACGTAAACCGATTTTTGAAGCGTTCGTTCACGGGTAAAAGGCATCAAGGCAAGCGAATTGCTGAGAAGTATCTTTCAATGCAAACAAACCCAAAAACTGTAACTGACAAACACGAAGGTGCTGCGATCCTTCGTAATGAGCCAGAGACAGAAACATTGAAACCATTTCTTCCGTCAGGTTCCCTGAGATTTATTGCAAAGGCCAAAGTAAACGGTCTTACTTTTCACTCCTATCGATATGGGAAAAACCTCCGTTCTGCGTCGTACTTTGGTTTTACAGATACAGGTAGTGAAACATTGTTCTTCAAGATTAAATGCATATTCAGCAATCGGATGATCAGATATGCTGTCTATGTCGGACTTACACGATCAAGAATCGTTGGTTTGACTTAGTGTTCTCGAACGATATTCTTTTCACCAGACTGAAAGATCATTTTCTGAAGATATCGCGTCACTTTTCGCTTGATAAAAAGAATGTACAAGTAGTACCATTGAAATTACTGACTCATCACGCAATTGTTGTCAAGTTTAGTAATGACTGTTTTTATGGTGTGAAGGTATGAACGATTATGAGCACGAGTGATTGTTTTTTGTACAAGAAAATATGCAAAATATTTTATTTTCTCAGCTGTCAAAATAGTCTGATTCATTAATTCAGACCACTTGTACATAACTAAGTTTCTAAAACGATCGAACATCGATCCAGACCTTCAGAATTGGTGTACGATTATTATTTTGGATATAATGAGCAACTCTCACTTGAACTTGAACGCACCACGTATCATGAAGGGTATTGAGGATGGAATAAATTTCGAAATGGTCACATGACAAGTTTTCAGAAAATATGATTTTATAGTGTTGTGTTGTGATTGACCGTAAATAATTCGATTCGCAAGTGGTATGAATGGTATATTTAGATAATTATGTTCCTTTATATTGCAGCGAATGTGTCAAACTTGTGAGCTTCAATTCAAGAAATGTCAGATAAGAATTTATCCATATTATTTTCCATTAATACCGAAAAATTATCATAAGTAACGTTTTTTTATCAACATCTCTCACACTTCTTACGAGTTATTAATGGTTGATTACAACACATTATCAAACCATATACATGAATGTATGTTCTGAAAGCTGTCATGTGACGATTTCAAAACTATTAGCAGGGTTGCTCCATCCCCAATACTTATAATGCTATTTCAATTATAATAAAATCAGGGGCTCTATGTTTTTCCACCTCTTCTGACCAGTAGCTATAGTATTTTTAAACCAAAACTCCTTACAAAAGACTCACTAAGGAAACCTCGTTCAGGTGATACCAAGTTCATGAGTATTCATATTGCCCAGCAACTTAAGGAGAAGTCCAACAAACAGTGAAATATGGATGGGTCATAATATTTGGATAAAATCCAAATTATACATGCTAGGATTTTCAAATACTACAAGGTCCACTTATAAACGAGTGCAACATATGATGAATTCAACTCTGTGGTCCTGACTCAGCTGTTCTGCAAAAATTAAATCAATCATTCGTGTTTGGCTTTAGGCAATTGATCTTTTGTTGTCAAGATGAGCATTTCCATGTATATAGCATGTAATAGATTATGTGATATTTTGTGATAACGTGGACAGCACATTGAAATGAATGTTTCCACTCGGTTTTTTTGTAGCTATTGGATTAATACATTTTTATTTTTCTGAAATTTGTTTTTCATGACAAATTAAGCGGTATAAGAAACTGTCTTTTGATACTGCATGTAACTAAAATGCGCCAAAATAAAGCAACGTGCTAGAACAGGTTACGTATATTAAGCGTTCTTACTAATAAACATTGCACGCTTTCTAAGTAACATGCTCAAACAGCTTACACTTCATAAGTGCCACGCTAAATTTCATAGTAAACATTTTAAGCAACAGAGTAAAACAGGCTATGCTTAGCAGTTCCCATGCTAAGCATCCCAGTAAATCTATGTGAGCACTTGCCACAAAGATTTTTTTTTGTTTGGTGTGTTGTTTTTATTTTTTTTACTTTTTTTTTTCTTTACTTTTTTTTTTTTTTTTTAATTTTTCTATTAAAAATTTTTTTATTTTTTCCTCTCTCCTACAATTTTGTTTTTTTTTTTTTTTTTTTTTTAAATTTTTTCTTTTTTTTCCTTCTTTTTTTTTTCTTTTTTTTTTTTTTAAATTCATTTTTTTTTTTATTTATTCATCATTTTTCGTTTTTTTTTTTTTTTTTTTTATTCTTTTTTTTTCTTTTTTTTTTTTTTTTTTAATTTTTTTTTTTTTTTTTTTTTTTTATTTTACTTTTTTTTTTTTAGTTTTTTTTTTTCCATTTT
>CAJQUW010001906.1:0-135000 GCA_907163375.1 Prostheceraeus crozeri
ACACACGTTGTTTGATGTGTCGAAGGAGACTGTGCTTCCTTGTAAACATATGTCCGCAGTCGGCACATTCCCACTCGTTGCCTTGTCGCGAGAGTCCTGAGCTGGAACTCACATCACCTGAAAGAGAAATCATTCTATCATCTCTGTTCAAGTCTCAGTGTATTGTTACAACCTACCTTGACTCAATAACTCTAAACTTTCCTCGAGAAGGGAGGGCGTTGGTGATGAAGTTGATGCCTGAAATTGAGGAAGATGCTATTAACCACACGTTTGAGGGAGATGAGAGAGGAAATCTTCAACTTACCATTTCAATGAAATCAAGTTTAAGGTTGATGCTTCAATAAGATAGAGACTTCACTCAATTAATACGTCTCAAATTTGGAATTCACTTGTACACCTCAAATAATAGCAGAATTCGCTAGAGAACACTTCACTTATACGTCTCAAAGACAGAGTGAAATGACACGGATGTCACTTTGCTTATATCCTTTCATGCTCATCATTCATTGGCTGTTCATTCTGATTGGTTGCTTGTTGATACTTAAGAATTAGAAAAATGTTAAAGTTATCATTATTCAAAGTCAGCATTTCAAAGACAACATGACAAGTCCTCTAACAACACCAAATACCGCATTGGAGTTCTCCTCTCCATGCACATCAGCAAAGGTGCTCGTTACACCAAATGCACCAAGAAAGGCGAAGGTGGAGAAGACATACAATCTCGACAATGTACGAAAGTTATCATTATCGGAGGACGATGAAGAGGAGTTGCCCGACCTAACAGGCATACGGTGGAAATATTTACAATATGATGTCGAAGGGGTGATGGAGATGACCAGCAAGTCGCACTTGCATCAAATATGGGAGTGGTACACCCCTAACTCCCAACCGCGAACCGTGGCGGAGTGGGCGTACATTGACAACGTGAGGGACGCTGCAGAAGAACGTTTAAAGCAGCTCAACTGTTTTTGTGATCTATGTGAAGTCAGACTCTGGGACGATATTGACGATGAAGACCTTTTAAAATACATGCCATAATAAATGTTTATTTCGTATTATCTTTGCTTTCATACTGACTTACTTGAATGGGGCTTTAGTGAATAATTTAACCATGTATACTTTTTCATTTGGAAATAGTAGCACGCTTAGTTTAACTTGCAAATCTTATAACATTTCATATGGGTGATAATGGTAGATGAAATAGTGTTAAATAAAATTAAGATAGCTTACATGATTCTGGGATAGCAATCGACTGCGATCCATGTGTAAAGAGCTTGTTAGACTACGGAAGAGAGAAGTGTGTTATGTTGCGTGTGGCGCGTGAGTGTCCTCCCTTTCATTCCATTCATCAATTCGTCTCATTGATAGAGACAGGTAGAACTCATGGCTCTCATAACGTATGCAATGGAAAGTTTTAGGCAACCTTCGACAGTTGGCTAAATGTCGCCCTGGCGCGAATGCATACTACGTTGAGACAGAGGCAATCACTTGCAAACATGACGCAGAGAGGTTTAACAAGATTGACCATTGCCGAATGTCCCTTGCGGTATACATAGCTACGGGTTTCACCGCCGCCCTTTACAGGAACGCCCGTCGAAAGGAAGTATTACACCGAACTTCATTTGCAACGTTCAAGTTGACTGATAGCAGATTCAACTTAATGATAGTATTCGCCAGTCCGAAGACTGCCCAGGGCAAACCGCGTGGAGGTTCTATCATGTCTTGCCCCTAGGTGGCCCTTAAGAGAGCCGATGGTTCGTTCTCGGGATAATTGAAGGACTATGGGACTCAAGCTTGCCGCTTCGCCTCCGGCTCGTTGACGGAAGCAGGTGGGCGCTTCTCTTTGATATCTGTAAAGAAAGAAGTTGTTAGTTATCATCTTGAACTCTAAGTTACTTGTTTTAACTTACAGATCTTCTCCGGACGTGGTTCGAACAGGAATCCTACGATCACCTCCTTATGGTCGAATGTAAAGTGAAGGCATTCGATACCTTTTTTAGCCCTGCTGTAGCACATCTCGTCTCTGCCACGTTCACAGAGGAGCGGTCTTGCGGGCACACGTCCTTTCTTATCCAGGGGAATGTGGAGGCGACTTGATCGACGAGTACTGCTACTCATCACTTGCTGGTGCAGCTCCTGATTAGTCGCCACCACCTTCCCCAACTGCTTTCGCAGCCCTTCCGCCTCCTCCCTCATCTTTCTCAACTCCTTCTCCTGACTCTCTCTCTCGATCAGGAGCTGCTCTTCTCTAGCCTTACTAGCGAGGTGCGAGAACCTCTCGCGATCGAGCTCTCCTTCTTTCTCAAAAAGACTAGCTTTAGTCTTCTTGAGCTCCTGAGTGACTCGCGAGAGGTTCTCGGAACTCGCTTTATAGAAGAAGCAGTCCCTCTTCCACACCTCCAACTCATTTTTCAACTTGTCATAGTTATCGACCAGTGGTGGGCGCACAATGAAGTTGCGACATTGAGCCGCAATCCCACCACTGCTCGATAACTTAGCCGGCTGCACCTCGCTATCGAGGTCAACTTCCCTCACCGCCTCTACCTCGCTATCGAGGTAGACACTCTCGACTAGGTCAGCCTTCGTCGAGCCTTTTTCCTCCTCCTCTTCCTCACTGTCGCTGCTACTAGTAGCCGACTCATCGCTAGAGGAGGAGGAGGAGGATTTACTCGACTTCGGAGAAGACTCAATCGGGGTGGGTGAGAGAGCCTTTGCTGGCACACTAGAAGAGGGAGCCTCTGCTGACGCGATAGACTCGACAGCACACTGAGTCTCCAGAATCGGGGTGGGTGAGAGAGCCTTTGCTGGTGCAAAAGATGAGGGAGGCTTTGCTGACGCGATAGCCTCGACAGCACACTGAGTCTCCAGAGCTTTCAACTCTGAGATGAAGAGACTTTGCTTCGCCTCCTCAGTCAGCTCTGGTTGACTGCAGCTGCTATGCTTCGCATGCCACTCCGGTAGCGTCTCGACAAGGCGAGATGCATTATGGCTGCTACAAAAGTATCGAATGCCCCCTACCATTCGCTTATTTACACAAGAATGCTTCTTGAAGGCATCACTTCGAAAAATCTTTGCACAAACGCAAAGCTTAAAAGCCGTCTTTGCATTATTGTAGTTAACCATTTTCTGAAGTGAAAAGGGGAAAACAATGATTATAATTCCGTAAACGTTTGATAGCAAACGATTGATTCCTAGTTTATAAAAACGGAAAAGAATGATTTTACACTTAGTGAGATGATAGATTTGAGTGTAGTGAGTGGCACTAGATCCCGTCGACAGCCCGAAGGCCTTGTACTGATCACTAGGGAAGTGAGAGATCTTCCCCGATACCCGCTCTTTACAGCTGAAGACATCATTGTCACTGCCCCGAAGTGGTAACAGGAACGCCGAGTCAAAGGTAGTGAACAGTAGCTGGGATCTAACCCCTCAAAGCTGCCTTAGACTTAGTTAAATTTGAAATCTGATAGCAGATTTGAACTCAGCATACTTGAAAACCTTAGTCTACATGTTAAAACTTTGAAAAAACTGAAAATTAAGAATTTTTAAAAAATTCCACATTTTACTACTCATACTACTTTTAAAAAATTTGATCAGTAGTAAAGACATTATCAAACTCTATCACACAAACTTTGAAGTAAGAAGATAGCTTGCCTACTTCAAAAGATAGAGTCCTTTGAAACACCCGATATCGGGAGCTCAGAGCGACGACCGTCGCTTACCTCGTCTTTCGATGAAGTGATCAGACTTGCGTTGTCGGGGGTTTATATATGCTCGGAAGAAAACTTAAAATGGCTCTATCTCCGAAAGTATTCATCGTAGCGACATGCGGTTTGTTGCAAACGATTTGTCTCATCATTCTCTATAATTTGACACCTCAACCATTCTCATATGACCACGGGAAGTTGGTGCGTCAGCACATGACCATGTAACATGCCACAAGTGAAAAAATTCCTAAGTGTGGGAGCTCCAGTGTGGTGAAAATTTGAAAATTTTCCAAAGTGTGGAATTTCGACCTGGGACCGTCACCAAAACATTTTTCATCAAATTTTGAAATTTCACTGACGTCCCCCCCCCTCTGGACAGCTTGCTTCGATTTTGGCTTCCAGTGGACGGATTTTGTCGTGCGATAGCTCGTTTGAAAGCTAAGAGTGAGACAAATTCAGTGAAAGAATTGGCTTGTTCCTATCTGTCTTCGTTTAGATGTGAGACGCCATTTAAGATTTTAGGTCGGAGCTCACCTGAAAAAATCCTAAGTGTCAGAGTGACTTTGTATGGGAAAAATTAAAAATTTTCCAAAGTGTGGAATTTCGACCTGGGACCTTTACCAAAGTTTGTTTCATCAAATTTCGCTGACCCCCCCCCTTTGTTCTAACTTTGGTTCTAGTGGACGGATTTTGTTCGTTCGACTTGCATTGGAAAGAGGATGAAACACTGCTCGACCACATTTTTGGTTGCGAGTCAATCGGAGCAGCCGTTCAAAAGTTAGAGCGGTTACAAGATTTTAGGTCGGAGCTCACCTGAAAAAATCCTAAGTGTCAGAGTGACTTTGTATGGGAAAAATTAAAAATTTTCCAAAGTGTGGAATTTCGACCTGGGACCGTCACCAAAACATTTTTCATCAAATTTTGAAATTTCACTGACGTCCCCCCCCTCTGGACAGCTTGCTTCGATTTTGGCTTCCAGTGGATGGATTTTGTCGTGCGATAGCTCGTTTGAAAGCTAAGAGTGAGACAAATTCAGTGAAAGAATTGGCTTGTTCCTATCTGTCTTCGTTTAGATGTGAGACGCCATTTAAGATTTTAGGTCGGAGCTCACCTGCAAAAATCGTAAGTGTCAGAGTGACTTTGTATGGGAAAAATTAAAAATTTTCCAAAGTGTGGAATTTCGACCTGGGACCTTTACCAAAGTTTGTTTCATCAAATTTCGCTGACCCCCCCCCTTTGTTCTAACTTTGGTTCTAGTGGACGGATTTTGTTCGTTCGACTTGCATTGGAAAGAGGATGAAACACTGCTCGACCACATTTTTGGTTGCGAGTCAATCGGAGCAGCCGTTCAAAAGTTAGAGCGGTTACAAGATTTTAGGTCGGAGCTCACCTGAAAAAATCCTAAGTGTCAGAGTGACTTTGTATGGGAAAAATTAAAAATTTTCCAAAGTGTGGAATTTCGACCTGGGACCGTCACCAAAACATTTTTCATCAAATTTTGAAATTTCACTGACGTCCCCCCCCCTCTGGACAGCTTGCTTCGATTTTGGCTTCCAGTGGATGGATTTTGTCGTGCGATAGCTCGTTTGAAAGCTAAGAGTGAGACAAATTCAGTGAAAGAATTGGCTTGTTCCTATCTGTCTTCGTTTAGATGTGAGACGCCATTTAAGATTTTAGGTCGGAGCTCACCTGAAAAAATCGTAAGTGTAAGAGTGACTTTGTATGGGAAAAATTAAAAATTTTCCAAAGTGTGGAATTTCGACCTGGGACCTTTACCAAAGTTTGTTTCATCAAATTTCGCTGACCCCCCCCTTTGTTCTAACTTTGGTTCTAGTGGACGGATTTTGTTCGTTCGACTTGCATTGGAAAGAGGATGAAACACTGCTCGACCACATTTTTGGTTGCGAGTCAATCGGAGCAGCCGTTCAAAAGTTAGAGCGGTTACAAGATTTTAGGTCGGAGCTCACCTGAAAAAATCCTAAGTGTCAGAGTGACTTTGTATGGGAAAAATTTGAAAATTTTCCAAAGTGTGGAATTTGATGAAACAAACTTTGTAAAGCTCCCAGGTCGAAATTCCACACTTTGGAAAATTTTCAAATTTTTCCCCATACAAAGTCACTCTGACACTTAGGATTTTTTCAGGTGAGCTCCGACCTAAAATCTTGTAACCGCTCTAACTTTTGAACGGCTGCTCCGATTGACTCGCAACCAAAAATGTGGTCGAGCAGTGTTTCATCCTCTTTCCAATGCAAGTCGAACGAACAAAATCCGTCCACTAGAACCAAAGTTAGAACAAAGGGGGGGAGGTCAGCGAAATTTGATGAAACAAACTTTGGTAAAGGTCCCAGGTCGAAATTCCACACTTTGGAAAATTTTTAATTTTTCCCATACAAAGTCACTCTGACACTTAGGATTTTTTCAGGTGAGCTCCGACCTAAAATCTTAAATGGCGTCTCACATCTAAACGAAGACAGATAGGAACAAGCCAATTCTTTCACTGAATTTGTCTCACTCTTAGCTTTCAAACGAGCTATCGCACGACAAAATCCATCCACTGGAAGCCAAAATCGAAGCAAGCTGTCCAGAGGGGGGGGGACGTCAGTGAAATTTCAAAATTTGATGAAAAATGTTTTGGTGACGGTCCCAGGTCGAAATTCCACACTTTGGAAAATTTTTAATTTTTCCCATACAAAGTCACTCTGACACTTAGGATTTTTTCAGGTGAGCTCCGACCTAAAATCTTGTAACCGCTCTAACTTTTGAACGGCTGCTCCGATTGACTCGCAACCAAAAATGTGGTCGAGCAGTGTTTCATCCTCTTTCCAATGCAAGTCGAACGAACAAAATCCGTCCACTAGAACCAAAGTTAGAACAAAGGGGGGGAGGTCAGCGAAATTTGATGAAACAAACTTTGGTAAAGGTCCCAGGTCGAAATTCCACACTTTGGAAAATTTTTAATTTTTCCCATACAAAGTCACTCTGACACTTAGGATTTTTTCAGGTGAGCTCCGACCTAAAATCTTAAATGGCGTCTCACATCTAAACGAAGACAGATAGGAACAAGCCAATTCTTTCACTGAATTTGTCTCACTCTTAGCTTTCAAACGAGCTATCGCACGACAAAATCCATCCACTGGAAGCCAAAATCGAAGCAAGCTGTCCAGAGGGGGGGGGACGTCAGTGAAATTTCAAAATTTGATGAAAAATGTTTTGGTGACGGTCCCAGGTCGAAATTCCACACTTTGGAAAATTTTTAATTTTTCCCATACAAAGTCACTCTGACACTTAGGATTTTTTCAGGTGAGCTCCGACCTAAAATCTTGTAACCGCTCTAACTTTTGAACGGCTGCTCCGATTGACTCACAACCAAAAATGTGGTCGAGCAGTGTTTCATCCTTTTTCCAATGCAAGTCGAACGAACAAAATCCGTCCACTAGAACCAAAGTTAGAACAAAGGGGGGGAGGTCAGCGAAATTTGATGAAACAAACTTTGGTAAAGGTCCCAGGTCGAAATTCCACACTTTGGAAAATTTTTAATTTTTCCCATACAAAGTCACTCTGACACTTAGGATTTTTTCAGGTGAGCTCCGACCTAAAATCTTAAATGGCGTCTCACATCTAAACGAAGACAGATAGGAACAAGCCAATTCTTTCACTGAATTTGTCTCACTCTTAGCTTTCAAACGAGCTATCGCACGACAAAATCCATCCACTGGAAGCCAAAATCGAAGCAAGCTGTCCAGAGGGGGGGGGACGTCAGTGAAATTTCAAAATTTGATGAAAAATGTTTTGGTGACGGTCCCAGGTCGAAATTCCACACTTTGGAAAATTTTTAATTTTTCCCATACAAAGTCACTCTGACACTTAGGATTTTTTCAGGTGAGCTCCGACCTAAAATCTTGTAACCGCTCTAACTTTTGAACGGCTGCTCCGATTGACTCACAACCAAAAATGTGGTCGAGCAGTGTTTCATCCTCTTTCCAATGCAAGTCGAACGAACAAAATCCGTCCACTAGAACCAAAGTTAGAACAAAGGGGGGGGGGGGAACGTCAGCGAAAAAATTTTTATCTCCGATTGCTTTCAAATTCACCATACAGATGCAGAATTTCACGCTGAATCCGAATCTGGCCTCCGTTTCACCATCCAAGACAACCTAGGCGGTCGCCCACTGCAACCTAGACGGTCGCCTACGTCATCCTAGACGGTCGCCCACGTCCACCAGGCGGTCGGACCCATTCACCCGAGTCTCACACTCTGTCGTTCCAGAGGGGGGGGACGTCAGCGACTTGTCTCGGCCAACCTGGACGGCACACCACGACACTGTCGTTCCAGAGGGGGGGGGAATCAGACACGACGGCGGCCATCTTGCGCTATCCAGTATTTGTCACTTGCTTACTACTTACATGAAACTAATGATTCTGATCTGGAGGAATTGCAAACGATCTGGGATTCTTGCAGCCACGAACTTAATGGAAGAAACTTAAAATGATTTCAACCGCTTCTGAAGTCACCAGTAACGTGTCGGTGTTTCTTTTGTTATCTAAGCTAAAAGATGTCACGAAATCTAACAAGACCTTGAGAATGAGACCTTTGAATTGTCGTCCCTATTTCCAAAGTCAGCGGTTAGTTCCAATTTCACATTGAGGATTTCGCATGGATCGGCATATCTGAAATTTAACTAGAAAATATGATCTACCCATAGGATTGATTAGCTGCCCTAATAAGAACCTGTACAATACCTTGAGACCGGGTAAAGTCAAAAGGAAGCATACTAACTGTGTCCTTTGTAAGAAATTGCCGAGTAATATTCTCTGCACTGATCGTCTTCTAGTTTGCAAATTTACGTGCATCAATTGCATGCAACAACTTTTATATCGGTCAAAGCAATCGCCCATTTCGGATCCACTATCAAGAACATTGTCGTGCTATCGTGAATAACACAAGTGCGTTGACCAAACACTTGGATAACATACATCAAGAAGTGTCTAAATGAATTGACCTTTTAGTGTTTTGGAAAAGTGCAGAGATCTATCAGAAACACGCATAACAGAAGCTCGCACATCAAATGCAATTCACCGCAGATAAATCGCAAACGCGAACTTGTAGAGTTCTGAATCTGATTGCTGCTCTCTGCCTCTGATGATATAAATATTAGTCTGGGTACCATCCAGAAGACTTTGTCGATTGAGTTAGCGCCACTGAAGAGGGGAGAATTCCCGAAACGTTCGACATTTTTTTGAACATATCTTTTTAATTCGACATTTTATTATAATAAACAAAAGCAGTGCTCATTTGCCTTTATATGATGAAAAACTATGAATTTCTCTTTAGTATATTTGTGCTTTCACAGCTGTATTCCCTCCTACCTCACTGATCGCCTCGACTTCACATTCAACTCCTTTACACGTAGCTCCCGTTCCTCCTCCCTGCTGAAACTCATCTCACCTACTAAATCCCGTTGCCGAACTCTTGGTGGCCATTCATTTCCGTGTGATGCTACACGCACGTGGAACAAGCTTCCATCCATCAAGAAAGCCTCCATTTTCTACGCTTTCAAGTCTTCGCTACTTTGTTGTTTTCATGACGTTTGCCTCACCCATATTTCAGTTGCCTGTACGCAACCATTTTGACGCATTTCATTAGTGTAATGGCCTTGAAGTCGATAATCGACAAAACGGCAATTGCATGTACGAGAAATTCAATTAAATAAACAAAAGATCGAGGGGGGTTGCGATGATACAAGTTTCATTTGATTCAGCTCATGATAATTTTTCAAGATCACTTCCAAACATCGGTTTCAATCAAGATCAATCATGTAATATCATATACCTGTAATGTTTTCAGTTAGGGTCGCATGCACATCAGTATTGACTTGGCCGTATGTATATGTCAGAGAATCAAAACAAGCACTTCGTGGTCGAACCTAGTTCTGTGTATTTTTCATAAATTTCTCCAATAACAAAGTTCATTAGAAGTTAGGGTATTTAAAGGAACAGTTTGCTGTGAACAAACAAACGTCATATAACGTCATAGATTTCACTATGCCACAATACCATCGATCAATTTTAGCCACAATTTTCACTTTTCAACGCCAAGATTTAACTTCTTACCAGACTGCGAAGTCGAATAGCCTACTTTGTTGTGTAAGCAGATGTTGCATTCATCGAACATTGATATTACACTCTTAAAAAAATTGGTTTCCTGGAAAACCAATTTTGGTTTTTCAGCCTGTCCCGGGGGTGAAACCAAATATGGTTTTCCAGAGAACCAAATGAAATTGCTTCTCTAGGAAACCAAAAGTCACCGGTTTTCTGGGAAACCAAAATTGGTTTTTCGGCTTTTATATCTTGGTTTTCTGGAGAACCAATATTGGTTTCAAGAGTGACCCGATATTGGTTTTCTATACAATTTAATATATATACTAAATAATAGGCCTAATATGATAATAGCATAAAAATATATTAATAATTCATTTTCTCAATATAATTCCGACATGCTCTAATATATTTAATTCATTCATACTAATTTTATTTTAAAACAACATGCACAAATTTTTGGCCCAGCATAAAATAAGCTCAATAAGGTGTGCAAAAGAATTATTGTGAAAATGTGTCAAAATGGGTGAATACTCAAATGTGGTATTTTGAAGTTTACAATTTATCTAATACCACACTAGATTTCCAGAGCAGTACCGAAACGTCAAGAAGTCATTGTTTCTTATTTTTCACGTTTTTTCAGTCAAGCTTGCATAAAGTAATACAAAAAAGACGAGGAACGATGTCTTTAGTCACAAAATTTCCCATGAAGTTGAGACATTTGCTAGTCTTCTCCAAGATTGTAAATAAAATCACAGATAGGCCTCCCGCAGGATGCACGCCCAACTAATCCGGTGCAGCGCAAAAAAACCACGTCGTCGAATTTTTTGATGCCAATACTAGTTGCCACTGGAGTGAAACTCGCTACTGAAAAAAGGAAAAAATAATCTCTGAAGGATATCTTCAATATTAGGACTGTGTAGAAGAAGCATTTAGATAATTACCGCAAAATAGTACGATGTTACTGAAAATGTGTGTTGAATAAAACTCAACTATGAAATTAATGTTTGTTGATGCGAAAATAATGTCATGTAGGCCTATACTATCATAAATAATATCACATACAGTCGAAGCTCGTTAATTCGAACACAGATAATTAAGATTTCGTTTAATTATAATTATCACACGGCATATTTTGTATATTTTGCATATATAGGACTTTAATTAAGACTTTTGATAATTGAGAGATCGAAAATCTGGAATGTATGGTCTTAATTAACGAGATTTGACTGTAGCACAATCAGAAATAATGATAGACAATAAATTTTTCAGACAAAATTTTGTACACCATTAGCGGCATGCACATATAAAACGACGCCATGTGACCCAAACACCACAAGAAGAGCTTTTCTGTACAATAAGCGGCATGCAAAGTAAATGCGGCTGTTAACAACAAAAGAGAGTTACACATTACACTATGCAAAATAAACTCTTCTACACAGTAAGTGGCATGTTGGGCTTGCACAAAACACGCCGAAAACAAGGCTATGTAAAAAGCATACAAAAGCAAAATTTTTCATGCAAAATCAACACGAATTAAACGGCAACAATTGTTTACTGCAGCTACTGTAATTTGGCGATGATATATACGTGTACATTAAATGGCACTTGCTCTTAACTGAAAGTGCAAATGTAACAAATGAATAAATAAATTTTATTTATTTATTTCCTACATTTGCACTTTCAGTTTTGAACAAGTGTCATTGGCATAACTAGGTTTCAAGAATTCATTTATTCATGATTTCCCGTGTATGAGGTAAATTGCAAATTCATCAAGGCTAAAATTAAAGTTGTATAAAGCTATACAGCAGACTATAGGACTTCATGTATATTCTACAAGGCTATATGGCTGATATAATACATCATATTAGTTAGACATAGGAATTTTTAAAAGCTTTGAAAAATGGTCGAACATGAATATGGAGTCATTCGTATACATGTACTGCAAGCGATCTCTACATACATGTAGGCTACAAACTGAGTAGTCACGGTAGTCATGAGATTAAACGACAAAATTGCTAGATGTCCGAATATTTTATAAGGGAATACTTACATGAATACTCATATTCATTCATAATTAAATAAAGCAATTTGAGATTGAATTGCAAAGACTATTTAAGCATGTCAGCTATACAGTACATGAAGGACTGTTGGAAACAACTGTTAAAATCTTCTAATATACTCACGTTTTGTGTGGATCATATATAATTCCATACATAGTGCAATGAGGGATAAACGTTGAAACAGCAAAACAAATTTCACAGTACCACAAGAAATAAGATGACAGCACGTTTAAGTCACTGCACTTGACACGGTCACTAGAACAAATGCGTCAATGAAGGAAGAAAATCAGACTCGCCTCATTCTTGACGTCATGGCAACGACACAAATGTAGATCCTCGAAACCGATTGTTTTTCGTAAAGAAAGACTTTGCTATCAGTAAATCATTAGCAATTTTATTAATGATTTATTAGTTTGTACATACATCTGTAAAAACTAATCAAAGAAGCATACTTTCTGTTAAAAGCAAAGTGTCACGTAATACTTTCCCTTTGGAGCGATTCCGCTCGCTAAATTCAGGCCAAGTCATCGCAGCGAGATAAGAGAGTAAGGGGAATCACGATTCGTGCAACAGTGAATGAAAGAGAGTTAACCTTCAGCAGATGATAAAGAAGACACCGGAGTGTTAATATATAGAGAGAGAATGATAAAATTCCATAACTGCCCAACATTCAATTCTTAAGTAGAGTTTTTGTGCTTAATGAGTCAATGAAATTTAAATTTCTGGTGTGAAATGAGACTGTGATATACAAATAGGCTGGGAATAGGTCCTAATCAGCACAACTTTTCACACTTCAAATCATCCTCAAATAAAACATCATTCAAATCACTATTGATAGATGAGGATTCCGCGTGGTTAATCAATTAATATATTTTTTGGAAATCAGTAGTTCTGCTATCAATAACATGAATGTCCGTCTACAACTCTACACAAACGTGGGTCTGTCAATAGATCTCCTTCGACATGCAAAAATATATCACGACACTAAATACCAGGATTCATCGATAATTAATTGCATTTTCATTAATTAGTTGCAATCATTTGATTGTTGCTGTCAAACTTTGCAATTTTTATTGATTGCCTCTTGCATTAAAATTGATCTGCTGGTTGACCCAATTTTATGGCAAACCAAACGGGTTTCTGGACAACCGTTTTTTTTCAGAGAACCGTTTGGTTTCCCAGAAATCCTTTTGGTTTTCTGGAGAACCAGTTTGGTTTTCCAGAGAACCGTTTGGTTTTCTGGAAATCCTTTTGGTTTTCTGGAGAACCAGTTTGGTTTTCCAGAGAACCGTTTGGTTTTCTGGAAATCCTTTTGGTTTTCTGGAGAACCAGTTTGGTTTTCCGGAAAACCAATTAAAAACCAAAATTTTTTAGAGTGTATATGATGACATCATCCTTTTGAATGATATAAAGAATCAGCACTCAAGTAGATTACTTGCTTTATGTAGAAGTGGTACTCACATGTTTTCTGTCATAAATGCTGCGTCAACTGACCTAAGTCACAAAATGAAGTAAAGTGTTGCGCGATCTGCGAATTCCCTGATTATACTCGTACATGCAATCTGATTTTGATTGCGGTAACGATATTTTGATTACTTCACACAATTCCGAAGCAATATTTCCTTTCCATATTAAACAATTTTCGATGAAATAATTGTCTGAACTGTGAGCAGAGGATGTCCCAACCTGAAAGATGCTCTTTCATCAAACTCTCAGGGCATTTGACTTACCCGGAAATGCTACCGATTTTGAAGCATGTTGGTGCAGCATAGATGTTTGAAAAAAGAATCAATCACTTCTTGGTGACAATTTAATGGTTATCCGGATTAGATAGCAGTCTTCTTCATCGATGAATATTATGAATTTGCCAGGCAATATGATGCAGTATTCATCATGTTCATTGTGATTTCAATCCCGAATGAATGTTGTTCCTCTGTATCAACATTGATTACTTCTTAGTGCTGCATGCTGTCCAGCGCTACAGAGATAAATTGCCTTGTCTCCGTATTTGGGTCTAACCCCTACGCAAATGATTCTATCTCTGTGTCTCACGCATTCATAACAAAGCTTTTCTATAATTAATGGTTGTTGCCCAATGCGAGAAGCGGCTCTTATATGTTGCATATTGGGTCAATTCACCAATAAATCTCCGACAAACGCTCGATTTCGGTAGCTTTTTTTCAGATAAGTTAAAGCACCTGAGCATTCTGCTCTATCATCACAGGTAGTGATGGCCTTCAATTTTAAAAGGCATTACACGCATTGACTATCATAGCAACCAGTGTAAGATAATTGCAGGACGGATCCTCGGACTGCATGGAAGCATAATGGAAATATATTTTTATCAATGCACTAGAGATCCATGATGGCGACAATTACAACAATTCGACCATCAATATCTATATTTTATCAAATAAAATGCATAATGCATCGTGTTATATATACATCTTTCAATTTCACAACAATACAAGAATATCATACTGTGTGGTGTAATTTCTTCTGACTGATTATCACTTTATGCGAAGACACTTGTTACGGGGTCGACCCATTTGTTAGGATATTATAGAAAATAGAATGTGCTTCAACTATGAATTGAAGTATGACAATAAATGTTAAATATGCTTGCTGTATTTCATCTCTTTTGCATCAATAGCGTGACAAAGTTGTAAAGGAAGAAATATCTCAATATTTTGTATTGTTTTCAAAGAAGAGTATTTAACAATTGAAGAGGAGAATGTGATACTGATAATCAAGTGAATTTGAAGCTTGCATGAATAGCAGCATGCGTCCCAGGAAGAGGTAATATTGAGAAAGAAAATTCGCTTCAAATCAATACCGTTAATGGATGTGGTTCAGTTCTCATGATTTTTGCTTTCAAGTGGTTGATAATTTAGTCCACTTGTAAAAATGTTCGACTTTTTGGAGAGAGCAGACTCCATTACTGAGAATCAACCCGTATGTTGAGTTATCATATTGGCGAATAATTGGTGTTTAATGATTGCTACAGTTTATGCGCTGATAGCTGATATAGATATTTTTAAGCTCAATTTAGCAACAACATCACCTTTGAAGTCCCGACGGCGTCCGCTCAGTTTGGTATTTGACACATGCCCAATAGTCGTATAGAAGAGTAGCATTAACATATTCCCATGCGGCTGATAATCATAAAAGATTGCTCTGTGCCAGACTGCCAGTTCATCTCCGCATCGGATTGAAAGATGTCATCAGACCTGAGCAATTTTTGGTCATTTCTGAGCAGTTGTAGTCATTCCGAGGCGTACCTACTGATGAGCACTCGACGGGCAAAACACAGTGTCGACGGCTGCTAAGAAATTCAGTGTTAAATTGCTCAAGTCTGATGACATCTTTCAATCCCATGCGGAGGCGAACTTGCACTCTGCAATTATTTATGATTACCAGTTCACATAATGATCCTCTCGTAAGACACCCATGCAAAGTTGATTTTGCAATTTATGCACCCACACCCAATTTTTTTAACGAAAGGTCAGATAAATGTCTGGTTTATGCCCTACTTAATATATCTATAATTCGTTGTTCTTCTGTAGAATTTGAATTCCTGAATGGCTATCTATTTTCCTGTCATTTATTAATAGACGCTCAGCATAATTACGCTTTTTAATGTTGATTGAAGGGTAATAGCGATGGAAAGTAATGTAGCGCATTTGTGCAGTTGTGCCATTTCGGATATTGATGTTGCGATGACAGGTCGCTTTATTCTCAAATTTATCTAGCAAAAGCAGCAATTTATCAGTGACAAGAAATTCGTGTGCTCTTTAAAATCGCGGTATGCAATTAAAACCAAGTCAACGGCTTGTCATTTGTCGATAGTCAAGACCAATATCAAGACAAACAGCAATCTAAAATTTCATTCATGTGAAAAAATCGTCTCTTCTAAAGGCGCACTTACGCGGGTTCACTAAGTGACCAGACACTAGACACGCACTGCTGCACATGCAGACCCACGAGTCCATTTCCGCGTGTGCCATCGTCTCGATTCAGTGGAGTCCGTGAGCTCGGTCAACAAAGTCACTTTTCCCTGTTGGTTACCCTTGTTTACTGGAAGTTCACTTAGTTAACCCGTGCATGTTCCCCTTAAGTAAAGTTGACAACTTAACGGAGGCAGTTGAATTTCAGCACTCTGCAAACATCAAATTTGGAGGCAATAGTTGAGGAACATTTATATTCATGGTATTTTGATATTAAACAACTACTGTATTGCATGCCTGCTACAGCAAATCACCACAGTGCTACAAAAATGCTTCATGCGGTCTAGATTTTTTCTGAAAATGAAACCCTGAGTTAAATTGTATGATTTGGAACTTTTGAATTTGAGATGCTAGGAATATTCTAATTGATTTTGAGTTTTTTCTTATGTCGTTTTAAAGCGGCTGTTGTTGTTGATGATGAAAATCAGCATTGATTTCTTCTATACCAGGAAAATTGATCATTCAAAAAAATACTAACCCAAATTAGCCTCCAAATTTGACCCTGTTGGATATCAATATAAAAAAATATAAATCTCTTATAGAGACCAAATAATACTATAAGTTACAAAATTTCACTTCTCTGGTTTTTATCAAACTATTGAAGTATTTGAAATAACAAGAGATTTAGCGCCCTCTCGGCCTAACTAGGAATTAGCCGAATGCAGCCAGAGCCACCCGACTCAATTTTATCTAATGTGCCGAGTCGAGCAGTGGCCGTGATGGAAAAAACTTAGCCAGTCGCGGCAAAGCCGGTTTAGGTCGTCTGGGTTAAGTAGCATGTTTTCTATTCCCACATTTGAGGAAAATCAATGTAAATCTACAGGCTCAATCTCATACATGAATTCACACTTTCAACGGATGGTCCAGTGGCTCAGTTGTCAGAGAGCATGCTTGCATCTCCTCAGAACCTGCCCACGACTTATCAGTCTTATGTTAATAAAAATGCTAGCCTAATTTTCATGAGGTGAGCGCATGAGATGAACCAACAATTAACGGAATGAAAATTATGAGTTACTCTTTAAAATTTACTACATGCAGGATTCATTCAGGCGGATTCGAATATTCGTGACTGTTCCTGATCATACGATTTACCGCTCGATTATGAAGTCTTTAGTCTATCCATCGGCTATTGAGAAATCATAATCGCTTCCTACACAACACGAATCATTTTTCGCTGCATATGTTTCATTCACACATATTGTAGCACCTGCTCATATAGCTTTGTTGAGCCATAGAAATGTAGTGACATTTTTCCAATACTGTCTGCGAAAGTTTCTTGTTTATTACTCCATTTGTTTTACTCAGTGTGAAGTTGTGATTTCCTTCGTGTAGCGTGTCAGTGTGGTCACTAATTGCTTCGTCAATTGTTGGTTGAGGAGAGTAGAGACAGACAGGGAATTGGAAGTAAAAGTGAAATTACCATTTCCGTACCGATGCTAAGTGATTTGAAGACGAGAAATTACATCTTTGCGAACTCTCGGTCAATGTAAATAAAGGAAACTTCAACTCTCTATAATTAGACAAATATCTGCCATTTGTGGTACGGCTTCGTGCGCCAACTATGTAAACAACAACGTCTCACCGATTAACTAATTGCAGGATGCATGGGAGCAATGATGAGTATCCATCCAGTCGACACAATATGGGAGATGTTGATAATTATAACGCCTCTTTGAGTATTAGACTGTGACTCATGAATGCAAAGGACGGTAAAGGCGTGTCCTCAAAATTTAGCAAGTGCAATTACAGTCATGAGTACATTACCTCATTTTGTAAGCTGCTAATATTCTGTTATTTCTGAGAAATCAATCATTTTGGTAAAGCGCATCTCTGAAAATGTTGTTTTCCCAAAGACTACTTATATTTTCTATGTCTCCGAAACCGCCGAGTTGAGTGATTGTGTGGAGCATCAAGAGTTGTCAAAATATATTTTACGAGTATTTTTTAATTTTGAGTCAGTTTGTAGCCAAGAAGTTTTGTGATTGCATCATTCTATGTAGTAATTGCAACGACAGCTGAAGGTAGAGAGACAAAGTATCACGGGTTTGAGTAGTTCAGAGAGCTGTCAGTAACGCGTCCCTGATGCCTTCGTGAGAGGAATGATCTGATGAATCAAGTTGTGAGGTGAAGAATAGAAGTCTGATATATCGTATGCTGAAATGAAATAATTAATAAACAGACCATAGAAATCAAGCCCTGTATGATATTATGGGACAATAAAGGAGATGCACATTTGAAGACAGTATTGCGCAGAGGACACGCGCAGTCTTGACAACAGTAGCTACTTACAGAATGGTGACTTTCAGTATTTGACAACGGTTCCACTGGCAGGGATGGAAGCGGTTAACCGGTTATTTTGCAAGCCAGTTTAATATTTTTAACTAGTAGTTTACCTCTTCATTTTCTAAATGGGCAAACATTGCCTAGCAATTTCTAATGATAATAATACATTCTTTATTTTAAGAGGATGACATTTATAGCATAGCTACAAGCAACAGTAAAAAGTAACCAAATTAACAAAAGTAAGGAAAGAAAAGTCAGATAAACGTTCAAAAATTCGCAAAGAAAAGGTCGAAGTATCGTCTTTTGAAACTCAGCATCACACTCTGTTGCTTTCAAGTTGGCAAGTAGTCTTTGTCTTTTCTGTCGCGTTGTCATCAACAGTGATTGCTTTTGTCTTATTTCGACTCAAGATCACTTTTTGGTCTTCGCATCAAATAATCATCTCACTCAATGTCATTTTCAGGTTACAATTTAGGCCTACTCCTACAGGTGAGTCTCCAGGTACGTTGATTGCCACATCGTCTGTATGCATATTCACATAGCGTTCAGTACATAGGTACAAAGGAAGGTCACTTAAGAAGATTATTAAAAGTAGGGACCCAATGACTGAACCCTGTGGGACACCGGCCATTGAAGTGAGCTTGCTCGATAGTTCTCCTCGAAATGAAACGACTTGTGACTTTATATACCATTCGAACCAATTTAATAATATATATTAAATATTAATAAATAATAATTATATTAAATATTAATATAATATATATTATATTATAACCGAACGGAAATTGTAAGTGGCTAGTTTTTTGATGAGGATATTGTGATCGATCAGTTCAAATGCCTGCTTGAAATCCAACATAAGTATCCCATTCAAAAGTCCACGTTCGATGTTCTCGGTCCATTCATCCATAGTATTCACAAGAACAGTTTCGCAGGAGAAAATCTGACTGCGAGGAATGTAACATGGGCTGAATGTGGTTATGCAAATGTCTATGAACATGCTTCTCAATGATCTTGCTGATGATTGGTAACACCGATATTGGTCTATAATTTTTCATATTATCCATTTCACCTTTTTTCTGTAAAGGAGATATTCGATATTATTCTAATTTGTCTATCATCACCACAAAAATTATAAGTATCTTTTATTAACCGAAAAACCGATCAATTTTTAATAATAGTAAAAATGATAAAGGGCGGAAATCAAGTTTTACAAGATGATTACATCAATAGTGACATAAGTGACATGAAAAGAAAAAGTCATGTATGCGGTATTCACTTTGAATTGAATAGTCTTGACATGCAAGGTACAGATGGGTTAAATCTCTGCATTGTATCCTTGTTCTACCCCGGGGAAGTAGATCCGGTTTGATGGGGTGCAAAGGATGATCTGAATCCCCTTGGCGTGTAGGAATAACTTTGTAGCTATCCTCTCCGGATGTACATCGAAAGAATCAGACAAACAATAAGATTTGCAAATATTTTCGCATAGTGATGTTGCGAAGGAGGCGTAATTATGTTTATCGATCAGTGAGAAGAAATTTCGTCCAACATTTATTTTTATGTTTAAATTGCAGGGTGGGTTGAACCATATTATATTTTCTTGTGTGGTTCAACCCTCCCTACAGATAGTTTAAACGCAAAAAGAAATGTTGGACGAAGTTTTGATCTCACTGATCAAAAAACACTTCCCACCAAATCATCCAACCCAGTCACTTCCGCTACAAGCGAAAGTGGATTTTCAACAGCGAGGTTTGTCACAAGCAATAAACGATGTAGGCCCTGCTAATGAGTTCACAGCAGGTTGATAAGCAGTCCTTTGTTAAATCGCTAACCAATTTAAAGCCTTTTGACATTCATCACAAAACTTTTAATCTGATTCAAATTACTTTGTAATTTCTTTAAGCTGTTGTGGTCTACTCCACCAGTGAACTATTGCTTTCCATTAAGTAATAATATATTTCAAATGAGTTACTCACAAGACTAATTTCGTGCTACTTTCGTGTTAGATGTAGGCGGCTTGAATTTCGTGTTCGTGTCGTGTTGAGGCAGCGCAGTCGTGTTGGTGTTTTGGCTTAAAACAAAACTTCGTGTCGTGTTGAGGGTAAGTTTCCGATGAGTGCACACCTCCTGCAATATGCAGCAGTTCCTCCACCATGGATCTGTAATCTGTAGATCTTGACAGATTCATTGCATTTTTCAAAGACCGCTAGACTGTTTATCCAACAGAAGACAGCTTGTCAATCAATTAGTGTTTTCTGGCATTCGTCATATGAAGTGGCCCATCAAAATCCGCTCTTTGATTTCTACAAGTGAGTGATGAAACATCGACTGCATGATGCTATATTGCCTCTATCTTTAATCATTTTTGTGATAAAGTCTTTCACAATTCTAAGTGAGCATGCCAATTTATTAGTAAAGCCAAGAGTAAATTGCCGACATCAGTTGGCGGAATATCCTTGACATTATTCTCACCTGGTGTAGGGAAATTCCTATAGGTTGCCAACAATTTCGAATATAATGTTTAACTTTGACTGAACTATATATTTCATTGTTAATTTTTCAATCATGCAAATTTGTGCTTATTTTTCACGTGTTCCGTTTTCGAACCCATGACGAGGTCAAGAATTTTCATGTTAGCGCATAGCTTCTGATTGGCATCTGCATAATGAAATCAAATTGTAATAATTGAAATATTTAAGCACCTTTCTTTCACAGCACCTAAGCGCATTAAACGATGCTCTGCTTGCTGTTATGCAAAATAACTGGTCTTAAACTGCATTTCATTGGAAACTATATCGCAGTCATGTGACTTTATAGCATAATTCATAAGCATAGCCATATAATAGCATATTTTGAGTTACAGTCGATGCAATGTAACTCTCACAGATGCAATAACAGGGAATTTATCTGAATTTTGTAGCGACATTTTAGAAAAACAGATGTGCTTGCACTGACTGGAGTGTTTAATAAGTGAGTCACTTTGAAAGCTGTGTGAATTATTAATTTTGAAAAAATAAATTAAAAGTTAAAGCCAAAATGTGATTCCTAAATTTTATGAAATCGATAGAATCCAATACAGCTTTCTTTATTAGGATTACGTACTATATTTAAGCTATTAAGAAGCCTATTTTGAGGTAATCATATGTCAGAAACTGCTTTTAGTGAGCATGTTTCATTACAAAGATCGATTACATTGGTTTCTAAGACTATTAGGTAAGATCTGATATCAGATAACGGAAAGTTGTTGCCACAAATAGGTCGCCGTGAAGACTATAGTCTGCCTGCCACTCATTAAAAATTGAAGACAGTAAATTTTCAAAGAATTCAGATTGCTTGGAAACTGACGTGCGGTATCAAATCGGGCATTGGATTTGTGATACGTGCAAAACAATGAAATTATTTTACATGTTGGTATCTCTATTACAAAACCTTTGTTGCAAAGTGATTTACATGTATGCTAATATTAAGTGGTCCTGTCTTTTTTTCTTTATTAAATTTAATGACCAATGGCGATCAAAATATATACGGTTAAAATCTAGCGACTTATTTTGACAAGTAATTCGTTTGAATTCACTGGTGATATTTTTCAACAAACTCATGGCTTGGCCATGGGGTGTGCTTTGAAGACGTCTCCCACAAACATTTTTTGACTGAATGGAAGCAGCGTATCTTGTTATTAGAAAAGTGTCCATTTTCTTGGAAGAGATATGTTAACTATATGCTTGACACTAAGTATTTTTCCGAAAGTGATCATTGCGATTTTTGTTGATTCGTTGACCAGTTTCATCCATGTATCAAAGTAACTTTGAATCATAATTTATAAATTATCAGATTTTTGAATTTAGAATTGTATAAGTTTGATAATAAGTTGCTGTATCAGATCGGTTTTAAAAGTTTTGATAGACATTGTTTACTAAGTCAAAAGTCTTATGATCCATGTCATGTAATTAAAAGTATTGTTTACGGTCATGTGCACAGATGGGCCTCTCATAGCTCATGCTATCAAGATATCAAAGATACGAAAAGAATTGTGCAAAAGCGCGGGAAAGAGCAGGGTTATAGCACGAGTGCTGTGTAAACTGTTGTCCGTCCTGTTTTTTCGCTCCTCTTTTTTGCAACACATGCCTCTTGTCGTGTGATTATAATACATGCATATACAGTGCTCCTTGTGATTATGTTACTTTTGTAATACACCTTTTCCAAGTGTGCATAGAATCCAGTGTAAAAGATCTTGACACTTTTTATGTATTTATTTGTAAAAACTGTGAAGTGACCTATGTAGGTCAAGCATCAAGAAACTTGCGTAAGCGCATCTTTGAGCACTTACCGAATGTAAAGTCTCATAATGACACTTCCATTGCAAGTCATTTTAACTCTGTGTAATTTTTCTTATTTTACTTACTTCGGTGTCGAACAGTGTCCGGACCCTGAAAAGAGATTACTGAAAGAGATCGCTTGCATTAAACGAATGTGTGCCCTCTCTCCTAATAGTCTAAACCAAGAGATAAATAAATACAACAAGATTCATTTTATTGTGCCATATAACAATTGTAGCAATCGTGTACTGCGCTATTGTCAGACAGAGTTGTCTAATGTCCAAGTCAGTGGTGTCTTCACAAACTAATCAAATTTGCGAACTCTATTAAGAAATTATATCCTATTTTGTAACCTTGTATCATGTTCACTTCTGTCATTGCCTCAGTGTATGTGGAATTGATAAATCTTGTCATACAATAGCAAAACCGGTCTTCAACATTACCAACAGTTTGTCTTTTCATTCACACCGAAAGTTGGTGTGAAGGTCTTTATACATGTACACGTAGATACCATGTATCTTAAAGTAATGAATTTCTGCATTTCTCTTTTGAGCGTGCAAGAACAAATCTTATCATGCACCTGCAAATGCTTCCCTCTCTTGCCTTTACATAGGAAAGATAAAAAGGGCAAAAGCAGATAGAGAGGAGAAAAATATGATTGAAGTTAAATATAAAAAGCAATATGCATTGTAGGCAAACAGAGAAAACAAAAATGCCGCAATGGTCTTTGTGTTTGATGCTGTCGGTAGACTTCTAAAGGTAATAATGTCTTTATAGGTATCATACAGATCAAAATCTTGAATGTACTAGCGTATACATTTCATGTACTGATTTTGCAACATGATATATCTGGTCCCTTTTATATAAGAAAGACTTCAAGCAAAAGTTTTATAATCGCTACATAGGCTATATTTTTTACATATCCATGCATGATATATCCTCCAATGTAACTCTAGACTTTTATCCATGAGAACTTTCCAAGTTGAGGCTACGAAGTCTTCAAGAGACGCTTTCCTGTATACCGACTTTCAGCAGATTTTTATTCATTCTAATACTCTATTGTGAGCTAGTCTCAGAGTTCTGCAAAGTGAAAGATAGATAACGTTGAACAGTGTTCTAGCATTGTCCCGTCCATTTTGGGACTCACGGGGTTAGTAGTGGGTTAGCGGACGAGCGAGAACTTCATAGGGCGGCGACATAACAAAGACTAAAAGGCAAATTGATCATTTAATTAAATTCAAACTCTATCAAACTAAAACTCAATAAAATATACATTAAAAGCAAACTCACTTGAACTCCATAAAACGACAGACAAGCGTAGCTAAAAAAGTTAATTATCGTTTCTTTCTTTATCAGCACTGAATAATTTGTAAGGTCGAAGCTGTTTCATCCGAAACATCGATGAATGCAGCTTAGCAAAATCTTAATTGTCTACTCAGACATCTCGGCAGACCCAATATGGGTCGATTGATTCTTCGATCACAATTTTTTTAATGGCCCACTTTTTGTAATGGTCTTTTGAGAAATCCAGCAAAAGTAGGAACTTGAACTTGTAAGTTGCAGAAGGAATGATTGTTCCTACTCTGGTCGCACAAATATAACGGATACCCATCAAAAGATTATTGTCCCCCTATCAAAACATTCACATCGTCATTATTCTTTTCACAGTAGATGTGACACATCATTGGAATTCCCTTTGTAATCATAAAAGAAATGCTTCAACTGTTACAGAGTTCAAAAGATCAATTTCTGCTTACTTTATTCGATGCGACATCTGGTAATTATCTTATTTTCTATTTTTGTTGGCTCCTTTTACTTGCAGCCCGTTTGGGCTTGATATTTGTTAATTATCCATTTAGTATGTGAATGCTGTATGTACTCTTGATAACAAATATATCATCATCATCATGGATCCTTCGTAAGAGACAGGGAATGACAGCCGATTGATGCCTTAGATTTGCATCTGGGGCCGTATGCAGAGTCTCGAAATTAGATTAGACTTATCTAATTTCTGAGATATTTGATCAATCTAATCTAATTGGTATTCAGGAATAATTAGAATAAATTTTCGATTAGATTGATCCAATATTTTTTAGATTAGATCGTTCTAATCTAACTGGTATTCAGAGAATGAAATGTGCGGTGATATAAGATTCGTTCAATCCAATATTGTTAGACAGCCATGTCGTTGTCTAATTTCAAGTGAGTAGCGTTTCTGTGATGCCAGTTAGTGACTAGTGATTACTGAAATAGTTTATAATCACTGTACTTGAAGCTTGCACGCCAGTTGACCATCAGGTGAGCTGTTTGCATATTGTTGAGAATTTTTGTAAATGCCTGTATGTATCTAGACCTAATCAGATGCATTTTCAAACATCATCATTTCGCTCTCATGCATATTCTCGTGATATTCCTGCTATACCAGATAGATAAAAGAGAGTCATATCCAAAATGGCATTGTAATATCAAACAAGAACATGGCAAATACAATGAGAAAGAGAAAAAAATTAATGTAGTTATGAAAAGTCTTGACCACTTCGCCCTGCCAGCATGTCGAGGAAGCTGTCTCCAGAAGTGTCAATAAGGACTTCAATTTTGTCGAGCACCTTACTAGTCTCACTGATTATTGTCTCGAAAAGCTTTTCTTTCCGTCCATTGCCGTCTACTGAATATCAGATCAATAATATCGTTGTCATGAAAAAGTCGTCAAATATCGATAGATTCGCTTTCTTATTGGTTGTTGTTGAGACACACATATGGATTTCCGTTCAGCCTAATTTAGAGAATTGGCGTCAACTATTGGCATTAGAAAGCAACTGTGAATACGAATTCGCAGACTAATCTAATATTGCACAATCCAATCTAAATCATTAGATTAGATCAGTCTATTTTCCAGAATACGGCCCCTGATTTAGATTTACAAGTTTTAAGAATTTAGACGTCGGTCAGATGTCGAAGTAATCAGATATCAATGCATCATTCGTGTTCTTGGTAGTATTGCAAAAATGAGTCGTTAGAAATTGCATCAATTCTTCATTTACAATGCAAGAATCCATGTGGTCACAATACGAAAGCTGATGGTTTCCAAGCATTAGGCCTCAGCCACCCTGCGAGCAAAGCAAACGAGAGCTATTAATAGCTTAAGGACATACGTTTACTCGAGACGCTTCGGACGCTCGTGTTTGCTTTGCTTTCAGTGTGGCTAGTCCAGCAACCAGGGGCGACCGCAGAGAAACAGAGTGAGTTGTTAGTGTCTAACAAATCTTTAACAATTGTTAGAGACTTACTAGTCCCCAACCGTATGGTGCGCATAGAAGAGTTGCTAGAGTCTTGTTTCAATCTTTGCATGACAACCCCTTTGTGTGACAGTTTTGTATAGAGAAGAATTCCGCTTATAGCATCAGTTGTCACGTGATAAATTGAAACTCTAAAAGCGCAATGGTCAACGATCATAGTCAATGTATGACACCGAGGTGACGATTATTCGTTTCTGCGCGGATCATAGAAATTCATTGTTTATCTGAAGTTGCCTAGAATGAAAATTGAGTCAAGGTCGTGGCACCCCTTGACAAGTGTATCTAAGTAAAAATGCGAGCGATTTTTGTGCCACTACTGTGTATTGCATGGAGCTTTACTTCAATTCTAGAGGTTTTATTGTTATCAATTTCTATGGTGCTGACAGTCTCCGTAATAAATCAGTGTGCTTTTTGTGATAAAGTAGCTCTCCAATAAACAATTCAAAGAAAACTGTGACATGTTAGCAGCCACATAGCAGAAACACAATTAGCAAACAATTAGTGCTACTGTTACTGCCATGCAGCGCATAATAAGAGCTATAGTCATTATTCTTTTACCATGCAGTGCTCACGAAAGCTTTGCGTGGGTAAGCGTTTCTCGTCTTGTCAGACAGGATCAAAGAAGAACACAAGAAAATCCACTGTAAGTACATTGAAGTTTTCGGACAATGAGATTTTCTATTTGTTCTCTGATAAAAGGAAAATACAATGCATGAAAGTCTACCGCTATAGATTTTAGAATGGAATGTCTTCAGGTCATTTCCCAATATTTTCATGCACCTTTGTCTATGAAGCTAAATACATTCAGATTTAGTTAGCCTCCTAATGTCGGCAAACACAATATTTAGACAAATTTTAACCACGATCAACCACATTCTCACATAAAATCAGTGATCAGAAAATGATAACAACACATGGAGATGAAAGGGAATTCGTTTAAGATATTACATGCGAAAATGTACATTTTTATTAGACTTCAGAGAATTTATTTCGAAGATCTTGAGGCGAGCAATTCGCTTCTTCTCTAGTACTTCATCGGCAAGAAATAGTTTCACCTGATAGATGAAGAAGAAATAAATGATCTACACTGAATATCTTCCTATATGAAGCATGCATTCAAAATGTCCCAAAATTCAGTTGCTCTTAATCTTGGAATCTCTGCAATGAAATCATCACAAGACTTCATATTGCAAAACATTCATGTCCGTACTCAGTCCTTGCAGAAGTGCGTGAGTAAATAATTTAGGAGAAGTTTGCGTGATCTGTCACCTATCTCTTGCTATTCCATTACAATTTCTCAGACATTTGTCCTCCAGGCGAGGTGCCATCCCCGGACGCTAAACTCTCCACACAGAACATATTTCGCGCTACAATTGGGAAATTTAAGCAGACCGAGAAATCAACTTCAAGCCGCTAGCTCATTAATCCGGCAGCCAGAACGAGTTTCTGCAGGGAACGAGGCCGAAAATAAGACTTTCACAGAATGATGCACATCACATGTCTACTACGAATCTACACGTCTGCCGACTTCTATCCGTTTCATAAAAAGTGGATCATCCTAAAATTTGACTAAATAAAACATGAGTATGATACAGAAAGCATTTTTCATGTTATTTCATGTCCCTAATATATTTAAATGTCCTTATATAATCTGATAAGCTATGACACAGTAACGGTTCTCAAGAAGCTAATGTTTTGTGGCCCTACCCTTATTGTCAATGACATTACCAATTCGTCTAGGCATTGATTCGATGATATCGTTGATTTTTGACTGATCTAATTTTCTCCACTCTCTTTTTAACAGTGACGTAAGTTGTGATACGCCATCTGTAGGTAGCAGTGAACGACGAACGTTACGTTTTAGAATACTACATACATTTTCTATGGGACTCAGATCAGGAGAACGAGCTGGCCAAGATAATGTCCTAAGCCCTAATTGAGACTTGCATAAGTTATTGTTATTGTTCATTTGTGCTTTATATTGTTTTCAACCGGTAACAGATAGATTTCTAGCTGAAAGCAATCAGGAGTGCTGCCAACACCACCGCAACGAAGTCAGGAAGCTATGGAACATGAAGTCCAGTTAATCACATGTAGCAGTTACATTATTGTTGATGAATAATGGTGCTATACTGGCTCTGATTGACCGATTTCCTTTATTTTTGTTTTGCTTGATAGCTTTTGGCTTGTAGAACAACATATTACATAACAAAGGAAACAAATGTAATTTTATAAGAGTGACGTATGATTTTATGTAACATTGCTAAATGAAGATCAAATTATCTACTACTTTTTTATCTATAACAGGAAAACAACTCAATATTCATGCTTGAAATTTCCAGCAATGATATTAGTAAGCATAACTGACATATCTTCCAAATTTCAGAGAAATTCGTTCAAGTTTGGCGGAGTTAGACAAAGTTGAAGTTAAGGCGATGTTTAAGGGTGATCCATTTTTTATGAAACGATCTGTAGTTAGTTCCTCTTCTTGTCAGACACGATCAAAGAAAAACACATGTTAATCCAATGGGACGCAGATTGCAGTTTTTTTTAAAATGAAATTAATGTATTTTCGTATATTATGGTTAAAATACTAAGTCTAGAGCCACAATTTTTGACATGGAATGTCTTCAGGTTATTTCCTATGATGTGCATTTATTATTATCATGGTTCTGATCGGCAATGTGTGCGAGAATGTGGTTAATTGTGAGTTAAATTGCTCAAAATGCTTGTGTTTGCCGACATTAGGAGACTTGTCAAATCTCATTGTGCTTAGCTACATAGACAGGGTTGCATGAACATGATAGGAAATGGCTTGAAGACTTTACATGTCAACAATCGTGGCTCTAGACGTATTTTTTACCATAATATGCAAAAACAAAGAAAATTTCATTTTAAACAAAAACTGCAATCTTTGTCCCATTGGATTAACATGTGTTTTTCTTTGTTTCTGTCTAACAAGAAGAGGAACTAGCTAGATGTCAGCAGACAAGCAGATTCGTAGTAGACATGTGGTGTACATCACTCTGTGAAAGTCTCATTTTCGGCCTCGTTCCCTGCAGAAACTCGTCCTGGCTGCCGGACTACATCTTATCATTTGGAAAATTAGCGTAGCAGTTTCAAATATAAATTAAAGGAGGTCATAACTGTCATATTTCTATCCGGTTGATACGTTTCATTTTAATAGCATGACTTAGCAAGTCAAGCAATATTCGATGAAGCATTTCCAAAGCTGGAGCGTGCGGAGTTGGGTATGTAGAGTATAGATGTAATGAAATTGATAGAAGCAACCAAATTAACGAACCAGAGTATGTGAACATTGTAAGTCTAAGTCGAACACTGATAATCAGAAATGCTTTAATTTCTTCCAAAAGTGCATTCAGACGAACCAAAATGTGAAATCGTTAAAGAACACACAAAAGAGGATATAAAGCTTATGAGGTCCTACACATGCAGCAGCCACATGACTGCATGAGTAGTCATATTACTACTATATTAGTAGGAATATGTCTATAGTAGCCATATAGACAGTGAGAAGCCGTAAGCTTTTGATAGGTTTATTAGCAGCAAACATGTTTCAGTAGGCAAGCTACCATCATCAGTGACAACGGTCAATAAACAAGGATGCAATATAAACAGTGCGAATGAGACAAGAAATATCAATATAGGAAAAGCGGCTGTGATTGGCTGCGGTTATTCATTAGGTACTGTGAATGAAGGAATGACTTTATGTACAATGATTCAGCAATTTTCGTGTATGGAGTGCGAATGAGAATTTTAAAATTATCTTTATTTGGGATGTGAACATGAAGAGATATTTCGGATGCTGGTCGACCTTTCACGTGTTCGTTTATCCTAGTGAAAATATGGCGACGGGTTTCACCGACGTAGCATTGACTGCAATGCTCACAAGTATACCTATACACTACGGAAGATAACTCATTGAAAGGAATTTTATCTTTATTGCTTATCATGTTTTGTGTTTTGTATGTGTTCAAGGCAATTCTTAAAATACTATTTTCTAAAGCACTATTTATGTGGCGAATATTACGTTTTATTCGAGAAAGAAGAGTTGAAACATAGGGGAGCTTCCAAAATATTTCAGTTTTTTCGCTAGATTCTATTTTAGTCCTAGGATTATCACAACGCTCAAAGACTTTATTTATTCTATCCGGATGATATCCGTTTTGAATAGAAATATTCCTAACTTTGTTTTTGCTATAATCGCGGTCGGCAGGGAGACTGCTTAGTTTTTGAGATCTATTGTACAAGGCTTTAATCGCGTTGTTCTTATAAGAGTCAGGACTGTAGGAGTTGCTATGAGTATACAATAAAATATTGGTTTCTTTTGTTATCCAATTGGTTTCAAATTTGCCATTTTTTATGAAAATATTCATATCTAGAAAATTGATAGAGTCATTTATGGGTTCTTCTATCGTAAATTGAAGAGATGAATTAACAGCATTGAGCTGGTCTAAAAAAGTGAGGGCTTCGATTCGAGACCGAAAGACTGCTAAAATATCGTCGACGTACCTAATGTAAAAGTCCGGCATTTGCATTTTACTTTCTATAATATTTAAAGAGAATCCAGCCATAAGAGGTGCAAGGGAGGATCCCATACTCATTCCTTCTTTTTGAAGGTAGTTTCTACTGTTGAACAGGAACGGCACATTAGTGCAAGCGAGTTGCAAGAGAGTACGCAAAGTATTATCATTAATAGGAAATCTATCAAAATTGACTAAGCTAATTTTCCTTGGGATACTTTGCTTCTTCTTCAATATGAGTCTGATTGTCAACTTGATAAGAAACTTCACGTCTTCTTCTTTTTCTTGTAGTTGTTCGAGGGACTTGATACGCTTGAATTTTCTAGATGTGAATATTTTCATAAAAAATGGCAAATTTGAAACCAATTGGATAACAAAGGAAACCAATACTTTATTGTATACTCATAGCAACTCCTACAGTCCTGACTCTTATAAGAACAACGCGATTAAAGCCTTGTACAATAGATCTCAAAAACTAAGCAGTCTCCCTGCCGACCGCGATTATAGCAAAAACAAAGTTAGGAATATTTCTATTCAAAACGGATGTCATCCGGATAGAATAAATGAAGTCTTTGATCGTTGTGATAATCCTAGGACTAGAATAGAATCTAGCGAAAAAACTGAAATATTTTGGAAGCTCCCCTATGTTTCAACTCTTCTTTCTCGAATAAAACGTAATATTCGCCACATAAATAGTGCTTTAGAAAATAGTATTTTAAGAATTGCCTTAAACACATACAAAACACAAAACATGATAAGCAATAAAGATAAAATTCCTTTCAATGAGTTATCTTCCGTAGTGTATAAGTATACTTGTGAGCATTGCAGTCAATGCTACGTCGGTGAAACCCGTCGCCATATTTTCACTAGGATAAACGAACACGTGAAAGGTCGACCAGCATCCGAAATATCTCTTCATGTTCACATCCCAAATAAAGATAATTTTAAAATTCTCATTCGCACTCCATACACGAAAATTGCTGAATCATTGTACATAAAGTCATTCCTTCATTCACAGTACCTAATGAATAACCGCAGCCAATCACAGCCGCTTTTCCTATATTGATATTTCTTGTCTCATTCGCACTGTTTATATTGCATCCTTGTTTATTGACCGTTGTCACTGATGATGGTAGCTTGCCTACTGAAACATGTTTGCTGCTAATAAACCTATCAAAAGCCATATACACTACATTTACTGACCTGAGGCTAACCTGCTGTCATAAAAAGACTGTGAGACTTACTCTCTTACTTTCGTCCTACTTTCATCCCCTCAATGAATGTTCTACCTGCTTCTATCTCGTGACTGACACAGGGTCCCTTCTAAGCCTCTCACCTCAAGTCTTACATGCTTCTACCTCGTAACTGACAGGTCCTACCTGCTTCTATCTCGTGACTGATAGATGGTCCGTTCTCGAATCGTACTTGGTATCGCTACATGATTGTGAGTCTACCTTTACTCTCTTCAATTAGATTTTTGGCTATCTACCTTGTTAGTGTTGACAAGAGACTACAACTTGATGAAATAATATTTTCTCTTTAATCAATTCGTGCCTTCGAAAGTAAAGTCTTACTGGCTAACTCCCACCCTCAATATTGTGGAGTCATATATGTAGAAGTACTTGAAAGTCTTGTAGCCCCTACAACAAACTTGATGGTTCAAACTTAATGTTTCCTTATACTCGCAAGTGATAACAGGATTTGTTGAATGTATTATCCACGTGCCACACCAGATCAGTGGTCGTGGCGCGAATTTTCACCAATTTCGCGTGTGGTCATGAATTTCGCTAATTCGCGTTAGTAGTAACGATTTTTGTAAAAATGCGTAGTATGATCTTTATAGCCATAATATAGTTGCTGGAAATGTAGGATGTTCACCAGACGCTTTAGGAGCAAGTGCTTGTGGGCATCTGAGCGAGAACGTCTCTCATATAATGTGATGGATTGCTGGCATGCATGAGCTTCAATTTAGGATAACCTGCAACTAATTTGAGTTTTTGAGATATCTACTGTAAAAGCCACAGTAGAAATACTCTCATATATCCATTATGAAAGCGAAGCCCCACGAAATTAAAGAAAACCAACAAGTATTCTAGAATTACAGTATGTATTTTATGTTCGCAAGTCCGATTTACGTGAATGTCGAAGTGCATACATGGCTATAGTGTTGTCATGGGGGAGTTGTAAATCAGTACGCGATGATTTGGTGGAGGGAGATTCCGAATTCTCCAGAGTTTGCTTTATGACATTCTTAAATACTCTGTCAATTGCATTTGCTCCCTTTGACTCTGCTTTCGACTTCTTTTGACGTAGGAATTCCAGCTCCTCCGCAGCATGCTTGGCTTGGTGCAAGGCATTTTCTGCAAAAGCAGTGAGTTTTTTCTGCTCATTTTCTTTCTTTTCCAAGTTTTCTTGGATGTTTTCAAGCCTCTCTTCAGTGGTTTTTCAAGCTTGTGGTTTATTGCTAGATACACACCTACCGCAGGTATATGAAACCCGAAGCTTGAGCGAAAACTCTCCTACAAACAACTTTTTCGTACATTAGTGATGTGCAACACATCTTTTTAGTGATACACTGAAAGCCATAAATTTACATTATCAGTGGATGGAGTGCAAATGTCAACATCTCTGTAGATAAAAGCATGCGAAAATGATCAAAATAGCAGAATTCCGACATGGTTTCGAAATTTTAACATGATAAATGTCGCGTAATATCATCATTTTTATATAATATCATTTCGTTTCGTTCGCGTAATGCGCGAAGTTTTCCGCCACCACGACCATTTCATCCGATCTACCCACTGTTCATTTCTATGTTTTTCAGTTGGATGAGTCAAAAGTTGATTTGCAAGCGTCTTACTGATAAATTCTGAATGCCTATTACTGTCATCTTCTCTTTTCAATTTCAATCTATTAAATATTTTGACTTCACTGACTTACATCACTTTATTCTTACATTCCAATGTCTAATTGATATGTTGAGTTTGACAGACTATTGATTATCTGAAAATATTGAATTGAAATTCAGTCCACATAGATTCCTTTATAATCCTGAAATTTATGCAAATTGATTGTTGGATAACGCTTGATAGGATCTCTCATGTACTTATGTGCAGTATCGTATTATTAAAGTTCATGAGATGGCTTTACGAATGGAATTTGTTCTATTTCAAAATTGCTGTTTCTATAATTATCTACATCGCGTGCATTAATTGTAAAGGGCTGTAGGTAATCAGGAAGGAAAATGAATTCCTCAAGGGTTTAATGCTTGGTTATAATTTCCCTGCGACAGATCCTCACTTTAAAGTTGGATTTCAATTGCGTATAGTATGATACATAAAGAACAGAAATTTTGCTATTGGAATACGAAATATGGAGTGCATCACTTGCCTTCAATGATGCACATGCACAATGATTTCATTTTGTATCATGACCACAGAATTATACAGGTCGTCTCATCTTCTGCTTGACTAGAAAGGAAGCATTGGAAAATGTAGCGCTAATGAAATGGCGCAATCTGCTAACATGATATCATAGCAATCGAACAATGAGCAGCCAGTTCAACATTAAACACGCCAACCGGATCACGCCTCAAAGGGACGCAGACGAAGTCAAGTTCTACAGAGAATTTTATGAACGTTTTTCGTGCGCCCGCTATCTTTTTTAAATAATGATCGGAAAGACCAGTATTATCGATAGAAGTTTTGCGCAATGGTCTGAAGTCTCTGAATCTGAAGGAATCGTGGCGATCGGAGCATTTTGAAGGAATTCACAGCAATTCGCAAGCACGAAAATGTTTCCTATCTCAGTAAGGCATGAAACATTCCTTTTTGCCCACTTAGTAAGTTCCAACATGAGCCATCGTTTTGAATCAGTTTGCACTTCTAGCGAAGTGACAATCTAATTCTTTTGATCGCATGTTTCATAAGTAATTAATTACACACAACTAGTTGAAGGTGTGTGATGAGACCCAGAATAGCAACAATCTACATTTAGGCCAATCCATCAACACCAATCTGCCAGCAGCTCTCCCCAGTCTACAGGAAGCCCTAAACAGCTAAAATTCGTTTGCTGCAATGTGATGTGAGAAGGTCCAGTCGTGAGCCACCCTCGTCCGTATGCAGGCATGCAGGCGATTGTGATGATTTTGAAGGTTTTCATGTCCGTCTCATTTTTCGATTTTACACAGTTCTTTGAATGTCACTTCCTTGCGTATTTTAGAAGCTTTGTATATTTTGAATCGTGCACCACCCCTTTGTGTTCATAAATAGTTTGTATAGAGTTTATTGTTGCCCTGGTGGTCTTTATTGTTAACATTCTTTTGTGCTATCTTTCCGTCCCTCCGCATCTTGAGTTTTATTCATTGCATCACATTGACGATGTGTTTATTAAAACAGACAGTCAAGATTCCAGTGACGAGTTATTTCGATGTTTGAATGAAATGCATCCCAACTTGGAGTATTCAAACCATTCAGGCGAATCATTCTTGAATGCATGTGTGGTGAGATCATGTGACAGACTTTTAACGCGGGTTTACCGAAAATTTTCTTTTGCGGTTTGTACACCCAGTTTACTGCTTTCTGTCCTAAAAAGTATAAAATTGATCTGGTCCACACACTGCTCGACCGCATTCGCAAAATACATGTATGCTCTCATTAGTTTATTTCTGAGGAAGAATCATACTTGAAGAACATTTTGATAAAGAATGGTTATCTGTTATGGTTTAATAAACGTTATGCGGCTACGAGTGAGAAACCGATTACGGCTGAGAAGAAACGCATTTTCGTACGCCAGTGGTGGGCAACCAAGTTGGGATGGACGGCCACAGGTAGTCTCGCGGGCCACCAATTTTAAAAGGCAGAAATAGGTATGTTGAAAATTCTTTTATTGAGTTCTTTTGAGCATAGTTTTAAGGACTGCTGTAGGCCCTTCTATACATAGTGGTAGTACATGACATAATTGTTTTGTAAATGCATACAGCAGCATTGTATCTAACTAAGATGTTGTCTTTTAAGACACCGTATTTTGTATTATAAAATCTCTATGAATAATGGAATGTGAAAAGGCCAAAGTAATTGCGGAAGCCTTTTTTGTGTTTTTAAGTGATGGCAATATGACCGCATTGATGATATGATAATATTGCATTATTTCATCGAAAATTGACGATCTATATGCCCCTAATCTAAATGACGGTCCATAGTACATCTGTCTGCCTCCATGCCGCACAATGTAAAATGGCATAAATAAAAACTGGTTGAACTAGATACAAGAAAGTGCGCATAGGTCTACGTCATCCAAGCATAAAAGGCTTTCAAAAACCAAGCATATGCTTCCCTAACGAACCTCGCGCAATAATGGCATTCTAGTACAAAATTGGTGCAGTATACAAATAAAATCTGGAAAGAGTACTTGAAAGAAAAGTTGGCTTATAAATATCACATATCCTCATGCGGTTGGATTCTTTCATGCGCAGCCTACTATATGTATTTTTAGGCTAATTGCAACGTTGTATGTTACGTGGTGAAGCATGCTCAACAAGGCATCGAACACTACGTGACGTAGGACTCACGCAGTTGATGGTTATGTCACTTACCTTCATACTGAGAAGATATTCATCGCGAAAGGAACATGGTTTGAACATTCGGATGAAAATGTTTGGGCCATCATATTGCTCAATAAGTCATTAGTTAATACCTTAGCATATTCTTAAGAAGATCAACCTCAAGCTTAGAAGTACCTTTAAAGGTAAAAGTCGGAGTGGGCCATTTTCACATTACCGATTCAAATAATGTGCGCATGCCATTGGATGAGAATCAGTGGCGGGCCAAGTGTCCCGCGGGCCACGTATTGCCCACCACTGTCGTACGCCTTCCTTAGAATATTTTAAGCTTGAAATAGGAGAGAATATTTTCTTCTACGATACTGCGACTCTCGAATGACTTTTCAGTAATCATTTTATTTGTTATTTTATGATTATCACGACCCTATGAATTATTCAATTTTTTAGGGTTAACTTTATATTTAATTGTTTTTTATTTTTCTTGTCTTATGATATTCATAAATTTGTCACCAGGAACTTGTAGCATATTTCATCAACCGTGTCATTGTTGTTTGTGCAGAATGATTAATGTAGAATTCTTTTGTATGTTCGCATGACGCCAGTCAGATCGATTTTCACCCAATGGTCAGTCCACCATGTCACTCTATCACCAGTTCCGTGTTATGCCTAAATAAAGAACGGACGAAGCGCCGGCATCAAGACTTGTGCATTTTCCATTATTGGAAACTCTTGCCGTCTCTTGCAGAAGTGTGGACTAGCTAGACCTCAGGTTCGGATTGACCTGAGGTTTATGGAGACCTCAGGTCTAAAGTTCTGTTGCAGAAGTGTGGTTTAGCTGAGGTTTTTCGCAGACCTCAGGTCTAAAATGTGTAACCAAAAGCGTGCGCACATCTGAGTGCTGATTGGATATCTATAGTACGTGTCAAGCAGTGGCGTTCTAGTTAAATCATAAAACAACAATTCTTGAGACAGTTGATATGTTGACTCCGAACAGGTCTCCCACTACACGAAGCGTACTTCCATCAGCATAGAATCAACAGCTGAATTTCAGGCTGAATGGGCTGACCTCCTCCGTCGCATGGCTGCTCCAAATGTGATCTCAAGCGTGTCACCAAGCACTCCACTGACCTCTTGTGAAGACGAAATCGATCGCGAAATTCGTAGTCATTGAAGAGAGTCAGTGGATTGGAACGGTCACGAATATTGCGATACACGGGGGAGTGCTGAGTAATAAATTCGCAGTAATACATCTGTGTGATTTGAAAAAAGCAGTGAATCAGGACAAGCGACAGGCGCCTATTATAGTACTTGCTGTGCGATTGATTTTTCATGACAACAGATCAGAATACATCACTAGACCAGCGTTGTCGACAAGTCGCCAAAGACAGCGGACAAACCATGTTTATTGTTGTGTTGAAAGTTATGCCAAATATTTCCATAACTGCTGAACCGCAGGCTTCCAGATTTTGCAAGATTGTACTTGACAGTATTCAGCAGGCTTTGGCAAAAGCTGTCTCGTTTTCATGGGATCAATCAGTTGGTTCATGTGGATGAAAGGCAAGAAAGTATGAACTTAGACCTGCCCTAGGTGAAGTAACAAATCTTGTACCTCAGGTCATAAATTCTATGCCCTTCCAAGTGCCATTTAGACCTCAGGTTTATATAGACCACAGTTCTGCAACAGAAAATATTCGACCTCAGATCTGCGAAGACCTGAGGTCAAGATAAACCAGACTTTTGCAACATAAAGTTAGACCCCAGCTACAGGTCGAAGTTAGACTTCACTTTTGCAACAGAATTCTCGACCTCAGGTCTGCGAAGACCTGAGGTCTAGGTAGACAACACTTCTGCAACAGAAATTTTAGGACGCAGCAGACCTGAGGTCTAGATAAACCACACTTCTGCAAGAGACGGTTGATCGATGGGTCCATTCAAAGATTTTATTGACTGCATCTAATTATAGTGCGCTTCCATTGAACGCGCCCCAAAAAAGGTTGGCCATTCCTGTTCTAAACCAATGATCAGTTTATTTTGCCGACGAAGCTGAATTACGTTCGTATTGGAAAGTGGGAAATTCAAAAGAGCTTTTTGGCAATCAGAGTGCGAAATAAGACAGCTTATTATTCAGTATTTCTATTGTAATCGAACAATGTCCGCGTTCGATTATTAAAGCAATACATGTATATTGAAACCATCTTTCATTCTGCTTGGTAAGACATCAATTACACATTACTTAGCTGATGCACCTGAATGGTCTAGTTCATGAGATGGGAGGATGGTTGCTAGAAATAGTTCAGTCAGCTCTGATGAAACTTTCCACGACCAATATAAGTTCAATGAATGGTCTTGTCTGCATGAACTTTTTCGGCCTGCGCTTGATTCAGTGCATGTCATTTTCAAGCGACTGATAGACTATATTTACCAAGTGTACACAGAAGTTGGTTTCCTTGGTGCCTGGATTGTGGGAAATCTCCAAGCTGATTACATGATTCCATTACCTAATTATTGGAAAAGTGCTTATTACAAAAAAAATTACGAAAGAAGTCACCTAAAAGCACTCATGCTTGGAAAATAAGTAAAATGCATGGATGTTTTCATTACAAGTCATCTGAATTATAAGTAATCGAGAAGGTTACCGCACCGGTTATCGCTTTATCTTGATAAACGCTTTCTAGGTGTCTCCTCTACCTTCTACTTTTCAATTATTTCAAAATCAAAATGTGGTTGCTAAGGAGGCGTAAGTCGTCTTATCTAAAATCTTTGAAACATCTAAAACATTTTGAAAGTCGATTAGTCGGCAAAGCTTCGAATTCTGAGGATTGAGGAGCGAATTGGAAATTTTGGATGTTTCTAAACTTACAAGTTAATTCAAACATCGAACTCTACTTTGTATGAAATCCAAGGTACGTGTACAGCATTTTAAACAGCATCAATCTTTTGAGGTCCACCGATGAGCCAAAATGGCCTCGTTTGAATATGCTGTTTGATAATTTATACCTTATTCAAGTGCTTCACATATCACACGAGCAAATGTACTTCATAACCTCAATTTCGCGTCAAGAATTTAGTGACGCAAATAGAAATTTCCTTTCGATTTTTGACATTAGACTCAAGACAAGCGTTGGAGAGAAATTTCGGAATAAAGATGACTTAGAAGTCAAAAGGATTCGTGTCTCTTGACGTGATGTTTATCATTTCTTTTGTCATTCTGCAATGTAAAAAAGATGAATGGAGCAAGAGCCGAGAATCAATTTTACTCTAAATGAACAATGCCTCCATCTTCGTGAATATTTTCTCGCATGGAATTTCGCGATGCATATCACTAACAAAAGAAAATGTGACTCGGATATCATCCACTTCTATGAGAAGGCTTTGAGAATTAATTTTAAGCGATGCTTTCATTATTAGATTGTGTTTGATTAGTAAATCAGATGAATTTCAGTTATGGATCTTCGTCTATTGCATTTGATTGATAAATTCTGACCTGTACATAGCGTGCTTGAGCCCTATCCCAATCAATGTAAAGCTATGCTGTTTTTCACATGATGTCTTCCTTTTTAAAACTAAAACGCGTGCCTAAGTACCCGGACTTTCAGTTTTAGTATAATTATATTCAACGTTTTTACAGAGCTAGATCAGAAGGCAGTATTCATAAAGCGGATTGAACAGCATTTTTTATCGAATGAGTCTTACTGCTTTCTCACAAACATTTTGAATGAAAGCTTTGGAGAAAGTGTGTTGTTTGTTATTTGTTCATGATCATCATCAATGCACCAAACATTTTTCCGCTTAGACACCTCATTAGGGATCATAGACGGCATAATACATTCATGTATAATTGTTTCACAAAGGCTCCTAACTAAGAGAATGAATGGCAAAAGTATGTTATCTGAAGAAGTTCGACCAAACGCCATTTTGACTTCGGACTCCGATGGTTTTTTAATTTGAGCAAGGTTCGGTTCCTATGAAGCTTTGATAAATAATTTTTGATAATTGGTGATGTAGCATCACTATTACAGGCAAATATTTTCTGCTGTTATATTTTAATGGCATGGTTTACAATTTTTATAGCAATATGCCCCTCTGAAAGTATTCTGTATCGAAAATATATATTACATGCGGCATGCAACCAATGTAAAATGTCACGTAGACCTACATGTACAGGGTGATTCTGATCTTCCTGCCGATTTTTTCTCTCCTTATACATTCACGCAAGACAGTGCTAAAACCGATATCTATGGAATGTATCATTGCTCTCTCAACACGGCATTGTTGCAGAAAGAATAAAGTTACATTGCTCGTGAAATTGAAATTTGAATACGTCAGCTTATAGCAGTGTTTGTCGAACTTTCAAGCACTGTATTATTGCAACATGTGAAAGACGATGGAGAATCGTGATTTTACAAGCTGCGAAATTACAACAATAGTGTCGTATGCCGTTGCGTTTGACTTGGAAAAGGCAAGGCGTATGTTTGAAGGGAAGTTTGAAAAGCAGCCGCCTCGTGCACAGACTTTACGTGATTGGAAAGCCAGATTTCTGGACACACACTTAGTGTTATCCCAGGAAAACCCAAAGGCGATCATGAAGCAAGGCGGGTATCAAATGATAAAGTTGCAGAGATAGTGTCAGTGATTGAAGCCCATCCTTGTATTTATCAGCGAGAAATAGCTTAGCAGACATGCATGTCACAAGCCTCGTCTGCAGAGTTCTCAAAGATGAAGGTATAAAACCATGGAAATTCACTTCAATGTACTCGCGGATGATCCTCAGAAACGTGTCTCATTTTGTGAAACTACTGCGTCGACCTGAATGTGATGATCAGTGTGTGAACAACATTTGTTTTAGTGATAAAGCATCATTTCATCTCATTGATTGAGTAAACAAGCATAATCGTTTCGTTTACTCGAAAGAAAATCCTCACCTTTTGTTCGTTGAAAACAAGGTTACACGCTTTCCGGCGGTCACATGTTGGTCTATGATCTCACCATATTTCGGTGCTGTTTACCAATTACTTGATACTACCATGAATGGTGAACGCTATGAACACATTATTATGAATTTTGTCATCCCACTTTTAGCCCAAAGAAAACAAAAAATATATATTTTACCAACTAGACGGTGCTCCACCACCCTTCGCCACTGAAGTGCGAGACACCTTGAACCGACATATGAAAACTCGTTGGATTGGTCTTAGAGGAGCCATTCCGTGACCACCTAGGAGTGCAGACCCTTCCGTACTTAAGTTTCGGTTATGGGGACAGATAAGAAACTCATTGCACAAACCTCCGAGATCAGCAACAATCAATCAAGTAAAGGATCGGTTGACCGGTCCGCTGGACTATTCTGATTGTGATGTCATACAAAAAATTACAAAAAAAGGCTTATGGCTCTTTCTTACGAAGATGCAAATTGTGCATAGAACGTGAAGGAGAGCAGATGAAGAAACTTCTTTCAGTGTAATTTTCAGACATACGTCTGCTCAAATAAAGATGTAATAAGGAATTTGTATTTTTTTATTTCAAAAGTGACAAGGGAAGAAAAAATCGGCGGACAGATCAGAATCACCGCATTTAATCAAAGTGACATACTATTGAGTTGCTATTCAATTCACACATGATTCAAGAAATAAAGAGCTGAATGAGGAATTTAAATAATTCTTTCGTCTTCGGCTTTGCAGCGATAGCATGGAAGTGTCCGAATTATCAACCATCCATTTTCCCATTTCTCCTCTCTTCTCGCGATTTCAATTACAATTTTGTTTGAAGGAATGAACTTAACATAATATTGAAAACGGCATGGAATGTACAGTATATGTACACCGATGCTTGATAGCAATAGAATAGCACAATGAAACACATTAATTACAACAATAGCAATTTTGGTTTGTTATTTAAGAATTCATTGCAAGCATCATTTTACTGATTCAGAAAATATCTAAGATTTTATAAAACACCTGCCATCGATTCAAAAGTTAGCTGGCATAAGATTTAACTGTCTGGAATTACGAAAGCATATTGAATTAAATTAATATAAATTTAAGTCGCATTAAAGTCGAGGTCAAGGCCAGGTGTCACATTGAGGATGACAATATTGTTTCATGAGCTCTATTGAACGGATGTGCCAGTAAATTCAAGTATAAATTCCAACGAATCAGAACATCAGAACGCATATTTTTTCAATAATTGAAAAATACGTACAATGAGTTAATGTGGTATGTGCATAACTTTGTATCGAATATAGAACATCAACATTATGCATATCAGACGGAAATTCATATTATGCTGAGTTACTTGGTGAATTTGTTCGAATTTGTGTTAATAATCATAGCAACAATTATGCAAATTTGAATTTTTTTACGGAATCATCATGTTCGACATGACGACATGCACTCATCCGTTGGGCGCATGTTGAAAGGAAATTCGCTTATACTTTTAGTGATACATGCATTATAAAAATGTGCTCATCAATGTAGGCCTATTTCCGAGACAAAATAACACATTTCTCCAAATGCTATAATTGATATCTATTCGGCTCTTGCATGGTGGATTCAATTTATATTGATATTTGAAATTGCAAAAGTCTATATTTAATGACTAAACTGACTTTCAAATCACATATTGGCATCATGACTAAAACATAACCACATAACGCTAAATTTCCGACTGCATCTATCGGGCCTAGCTATGAGATTTGAGATCAACATAAGCAATCTTACTGGAGATTGTAGAGAACAGAAAACGTATCGGTAAATAATGCATGTTGTATGTACATCAATTTCCGAACCGTTTTATGAATTGGTAATAAATATCCTAAAATCGGAACTTGCAATTATCTCAGCACAGAACACTTTGTCAAAAAATTCTAACTTCGAACTTCGAAACGAAGATCAAAAACATGAGAAAAAGAGAAGATGCATTAAGAAGAATTACTGCATTTCCTTTGAGGCAGCCGCTTCTATTTTTGTTTTTTACTTTCAATTGGAAAATGTATGTTACATCGCTAACTTCGGATTCAGATAAGTAAATAAGAAATATATGAGAATTGCATTTTAGTGCTCGAAAATTGATCTGCTAAAATCTTGTGAAGAATAATGTGATCATGGATTAAGCTTGAGGAATAGAAATTGAATTTGTATTGTTTGCAACTTGTATTTCAACTTGCTTTCAATTTTTAATTCTTTTACTCTAGCCATTCCCATAGTTTTGAAAAGAATATCGTCAGATTTGGAAAGCTGGAAGATTGAATTTATGTCTATTTTGAGAATTGCTTTTTCTGCCATTTTCTAAATGAAAAGCTTCGATTCTGTGCTCCTTTTAGCACTGCTTTTTAGAAATGAGATTGATGAGAAAAATGTGCATTCTGGACTTAAAATTTCGAATATCACCACAAATATTATCAAGAACAGACAAATTTGAACAGAAAGATTTGACAAATGTCAAATGATAGAATGCCCAATCAAAAAAAAAACAACAACAACAAAATATGCTTCAGAAAAAATGTTGTTTACAAGGTAACATGTCTTCAATGTCAACACTTCTACATTGGAAGTACAATTCGGCCACTCCATGCAAGAATTAAAGAACATTTCACACGTGAAACATCTTCAATATTCAAACATTTAAAGAATTGCAACACGAATAACAGTAACACTAAAACCGAAATATTATCACATGAACGAGATAACACGAACATAAGACTCATGGAAGCACAACTCATTCACATTTATCACCCACAAATTAACTCCCGTGAAGAAAAAGATCAATATCAACAATTCTTATTCCTATAAAGTGACTGACTCTATTTGATGCTGCTTGTCCAATATTAATGCTACCTACGACACTATGATTCCCACCGAGATATCTTCCACTACGTTACATGAACATTTTTCTATGCCTGAATGTTGTCTTACCTATTTTTATCATATTGTCCATATCTGTCATACACCCGTGTGCAAAAGTCTGTTATATCAAATGAAAATACGTGAAAATCACTATATCTCACTTGTTTGTCTTTAATCATCCTAACATTGTGCAGATCGCACCAGTAATGCAGTGTCAGATTTCTGTGTCAGATTTTATTGTGTGTTGATAGAATTAATTGAATTTGAATTTGAATTGCTACATTCTTATAGCGAGGAAATTCGACAGAATTTTATTGCGACGATGGAATTGTCAACGGAAAAGCGCGCTCAGATAGTTGCATTGGTAAAGAGTGGCATGACGCAAACTGATGTGGCGACGCAGTTGAATGTTTCACAACCTGTGGTATCAATAACAATGAGACGATTCAACGAGACTGGTGGATTTGCCTCGAAGAAGAGAAGCGGTCGCCCAAAATGCACGACAATGCAGACTGACAGACTTATCCGACGATGTGTCATACTCAATCCCTCTACGACATCATCTCAGATAGTTTTGCAGCTACCACCTTCACGTCGCATTAGCAGCAGCACTGTCAGACGTCGTTTATCGAAACAGTTTGGACTACGAGCTTACAGACCTGCTAAGAAGCCTCTCCTGAGTAAGAAAAATATCCAAGACAGACTGATGTTTTGCCGAAAATTTGAATCTTACACTGCAGAACAGTGGAGCAAAGTGTTATTGACCTCCGTCAGAGAGGTACAACAAGCGATATTGCGTACGAACTGTGAAACATCCTGGATACTGCATGGTATGGGCCTCTTTCTCTGCTCGTGGTCGTGGAAATCTTTACTTCCTACCACAGAACACGACCATGAACGGCAAAACGTATTTGAATATGTTGAAAGAAAAATTGGAGCCCATGATGAATATTCACCAATGCGACTTGCTTCAACATGATGGTGCACCATGCCATCGTTCAAAGATTGTCAAAGATTGGCTTCAACAGAAAGACATTCCCGTTCTCGGACCTTGGCCCGGTCAGAGTCCGGATCTCAATCCCATCGAGAACCTCTTCAGTGTAATGAAATCAAAAGTAAGCAAAATGAAGTCATCGAATCTCACTGAACTTCGACAGAACATTACTCGTGTATGGTGTCAAGAAATAACACCAGAATTGTGTTCCCGTCTCATTGATTCAATGCCCCATCGCATTCGCGCTGTATTGGATAATCGCGGTCACCCAACCAGATTTTGATATTATGGTCCTAACTTCGACTTCTTGAGTGTTTCATAGGAAAATAAAAATCAATGTGGAGATAATTCGTTTTACCTTCGTATATGAGTAAGATTTCTGAGGGCTATAGATAAAATTAAAGGAAATTTAGTTTAAAAAAGTTAATATAACAGACTTTTGCACACGGGTGTATATCTAAAATCTAAATTTTGAATTTGTATGTAAAGCCTACCTCCCTTTGTATCCTCTGATGCGGCCTGTGCAGGCGAAAATTTAGTAGATAAACCTATTAACAATAGCAAGGCTTTTCATTTCTTGATAATACTTAATGATGCTATTCAAAAGGAATTATAAAATGCCACAAATATTGTTTGAAGGTGTATTTTGTTTTCCAAAACATTCATTCTTTGATGCCTTATAAAAAACTTTCTGTTTTTTAATATATTCCAAATCCGTTATCGGTGTGAAGATGTTCATGTCGGAATTCAGATTCTTTCCATCTAGTCAGATATTTTAGGCTATGAGTCACTGCATTCAATAAGTCATCAAAATTAGCTGCAAAAGAAGTCAATTTATTGGCATTAATGCATGCACGAATTTGCTCTTGCACCGCTTAGAGGATACATTGCCATTGAAAATTTTTGCATCGAAGTCTTTGAAATGATAATTAAACGAAAGGAGGCGCACTTAGTCACTGAATGTTTCGATTATACAAGATACGTGAATACATGTAATCGTGAGTCGGATCAGAAAAATGACGATGATCCCATCCAAAATAAAATTGGCGGAACTAAATCACATGATAGTCAATCCGATCCATTAATATACGAGTAATTTCGATCCGAAAATTTCAAAGCTATCAATTATAACATGATCGAAGCAATTGAAATTCTTGGCTGTTAAGTGGGTGTGTGTTGTTTTCAGAATTAAAAGCCTACATAAAACTTCAATAAACAGTATAGGAATAGGACCTCAATAGCATTAGGCTGATTCGTACCTCAATGGACAGACTTCATTTTAAACAGACATCAAGTCTACATCGAGAACATCAAGTCGCACACTGTCATTCATGAAGTCTGAAATGCGCACCAGAAAGAATGTCGAACTAGATTGCTAACTATGACTAAAAATTGAGTCCTAAGGTGTGCTGTTTGAGTGCGAAATAATTAGTACGTACTCATTTTAGTCTGAATGTTTATGATCGAATGTGCAGTACTTAATTCGCACTGATTTTAGTACTCAATTTAGAATTGCTTGGGTTCAAAAGTTCAACACTTGATTCGCAGTGATGTTAGTACTCATTTTGGGAGTTACACATGGCTATTCACCTCCACCAGTCGACAAATGCATGGGTCATTCTCACGAAAATGTCGAATTTGAAATTTTTTTTCAACTTTCATATTTTGCCAGAAGGTGAATAGTGCTCCAATTTTTTTTAAATTCGATGCGTGCACAGCATATCATTTCCAAATTTTCTCACAAGATTTGGTGATGTTGATATATAGCTCAAAAAATGTCAGTACGTACCGCCACGTACTGGGAGTCCCATTTAAGCGCCATGAGAACAAATAAAGTACGACTTTTTCATTGTAAACTATTTTCTGTCTCACATAAGTTGAAATAGAAATGTAGTGGATGATTTTAGTGATCTTGATTTTTTGAAAATGTGAAAAAAATAACAACTTTCAAAATTCTCTGTCTTTGACATCAAAAACTTCGTGTAAGCATATGAATAAAGTGACGCTTTGAGGATAATTTTTCTTATGCAACACCATTTTTTGAAGTTTTTTTCACAATATAGACAATTACATTTAGAGAGATCATTTCTTTTGTGCCTCACACGAATAATTGATTGCGTGATGGTAATTTCGTCCATGTAATGGTACTGACAACCATGTGACGGTACTGACCGTCTTGACGGGGCGTATGTATGCGGCGCATCTAACCCGCTGTACCTCGCATGCCCATCCATCCAAGAGCTATTGATTATTAAGATTATTTGCATTTATCTGAACTGTCTGGAAGAAAAGTTTGCAACTGCGCAAAATTTGGCATTTAACCCAGGGCAGGGAATCGGCCGCGTGAATGTCAAAAATCTTCAGAATCCCCATAGAAGCGCTATGGGAGCTGTGGGGATGGCCTCAATACCCATACCCACCCCATACCCATGGGTATCCCCACAGAATCCCCATACCCATGGCAATACTCATAGCATATACTAAAGACTTGGGATGACCTCACAAGAAAAAGTCGAGAGGTGACAAATCGAGTGAACGAGGTGGCCACTCGATGGATCCACGCCTTTCTATTCACCGATATGGGAACTGCTGGTCCAACCAAGCTCTGACAGACATTCCATAGTTAGGTGACGCTTTGTCCTGCTGGAAGAATTATTCTCCGTCAACATATAGTAGTGATGGTATGATTTCCTCTTGGAGCATTCGTAGGTATTTTTCCGAAGTCATATTTTCTTTGAAAAAGAAAGAAAGGCCCAACTATTCTGGTATACCATAGTTGGGGTATACCCCGAAATCCGCACAACATCACTACCACCTTGAATCTTTGATGGATCAGTCCAGTTTGGATTCGAATCGCTCCAATATCTCCAAATTTGCTGATTTATTTCACCGTTGACATAAAAATTGGCTTCGTCGGTGAAGGCAATAATCGAAGAGAAATTCGGAGATTCTTCCATGAACTGCAAAGCCCAATTACAAAACTCCTACCGTCATTCGGGGTCATCTTCACTAAGATGTTGTAGCATTTGCAATCTGTACGGATGCCATTTTAGGGCATGCAAAATTCGAAGAACACTGCGCTGACTAAGTCAATGTTCAAGTGATAGACGACGAGAGCTTTCGTGAGGACTTCTGGAAGCCGCAGGTAAAATGGAAATCGTTGACGCTTCATCTGTCACAGAACGATGCCTTCCACTTCTTTCACGGTTTTCGACACTTCCAGCTCTTAAATTTAGTTATCAGTTTTCCAACGGCACTATTTGTAATTGGTGGTCGTTCGGAATGTCGACGATTGAAATCATCTGCTATTGCTCGGTAGCTCCCGATAGCGGCGTGCAAACGACATCAATGCGTTCTTCTTTTGACAGTGCCATAACTGCGTCGTAAAGCTCTTTATGGGGAATGAAGCGATGCCTTAAGTGCTGAGTGCGGGAATAAATGACGTCTTTCTTGTATTTGAATTTTTTGTATGGCTGAAATTTACTTGTAGTTGAATGAATTCATCGTAGAGATTTGTATGGTTCATCAAACTTGCGTAAAAATTGAGAAATTATGAATGAAAGCAATGTATGTCAGATTCAGAGTAGTATATTCCCTGTCTCCAGAATTACGCCTTACCCTGCATAATATGAATGCATTGCATCATGTATGCCTTTAATGCAAGCTAGCGTCAAGCAACTAGCCGCAGTAGAGCCAGTTTTGCTGTACGGATTAGAAGCTACGGCTATGACAAACAACCGCTCCTAGCAATTAGACCAAACCCATCGTGCAGTCGCCAGGTTTGCACTTGGAATTCACTGCCCTGAAGTGATAAAAACTGAAGACCTTCGAAACTGTTCTTACTATGCTATAGTATTCAGCGAGCTATAGTATTTATCGTTTAGATTAATAATTAGATATCGTGTATTTAACTGATAGAGTTACTGCTTTCTCATGATAGCTTCAATTTAGAGACGAGAAGTATCGTATTATCGCCTTTATTATATCACATCGCTGATATGGGATAATTCTCATCCCATTGATACACTGGAAGTCTGAGTATAATAAAGCATCAGAAGTTGACAGAGAAGTTTACACACTATGCAGTTATCATTAGTATGAGAAATTGATTTCACTTGACTTTAATGACAATATTGAAACTACTGTAGCATTAATGATATTCGTAATTTGTCCAAGAAACAGTTTAAAATTACAATATCAATATTTTTAAGGGGCATGATTATTAGAAAGCGCTTTCCCACTTTGATTTCATCTTTCTTGAACACAGCAGACAAAGTTTTCTTAGATATCAAACATCAAAAAGTTTGCTGTGGTATAGTGACTTGGAGAGTGATTATTTCGAAAGACTGACTGACCTAATGCCAAACGCGTACAAATGGTCATCAAAATCAAAGGACAGATGAGAGAGCACTAACATGCAGGTAAAAAATACAAAGCATATGTAAACTTTTTTTTGAGGTGATTGCCATGTATGTATTCATAAAATCGGGGCTCTACGAATCCGCTCTATACTTTTTGCGGACACTGTTTTTCTACAATATTTTTCAAATCAAGATTGACTGGATGATTAATTTAAATCGATATTTCATCACATCAGCACTCAACTCGTGCTTAATATGCATTTTAACACTTCTGTGAGTTAAGGTTCGGTAATTTTAGTATTCTTTCATTTTGTAGTCAGACTGTAGCCTAAATAGTACGGTGTCTTATGATTTAAGTTTCAGTCGCAGCGGACGTGGCGCGGCGCGCCCTCACGCGTCAAAATTTTTGTTCAGGTCTTTCAGAACTATGATAAACCTATGATACTGTTCACGGCGGACGCGCGCGTGGTCCCGCGCGTCTCTGTGTGAACAGTCCCATAGGTTCATAGAAGTTCTTAACAAAAATTCTCAGTGTTCTTCCGTGTTTTCCGTGCTCTAATGGCCTATAGACTTAGATGAACAACAAATTTCATAGCTTGAAACTTGAAGTCAACATATTTCACTGAACACATGATATGCTGCTTGCATTGCTAAATTTTAATTACAAATGTATCCGAATGTCTGCATTGAAGTAAATAGCCGAAAATATGAATAACCAGAGTTTCAGCGATGCTCTGTTACTTGGATGGATCGCCAAAAAATTAAGAAACAATATGCATTTCTCCGATGTCAGACTTTTCGTTACTACCTGGTCCTATTCGATCCGATCCAACATCGAATAGGATTCGCACATCTCTAATGTATTGCTTTAAGTATGTAGGTACAGAAAAGTTTGAGCATCTTGTCACCAGAGGTTCATACTTTCTAGATAAACATAGCACTTTAACGCATTATGAAAATTCAATTACGAATCATAAGTCATGTAATTCGAAAAGTTTTAGGTAATGAATATTTCCATTGATATTGAATGATCGTTATGTATAGTGAATGTCCGAAAAATAAGTGAAGCACTGAATTACACAGACGTAAATGTCCCTCTATTCATTATGCAGAAATACATTATCCACGGTTGTACTGATAGCTTGAATCATATTCCTTGTTCATGCTCGGAAGAACATTCAGCGACACGCTTCGCTTCCATATGACCGAGTTTCATTTGTCCCACCACCAATCTGTTGTCCTTAGTGTTAAGCAATGATGCAGAGTGTGACTATTTTAAAAGTATAAGTCTTGACCTGACCTATTCTTGAACCCAGGTCTCCCGGATACAGAGCAAGTGCTCTACCACAAGGCCACAGCGCCGGTAAAATGAAGTTGGCAACTTGACTTCATTTGTTTAGTTTTGGGCTTATTTCGACACTCAAATATGTTGTCATAAGCACTTGGATGAAACATACACATTTCATGAAATTGTTGAAATATTTCAGTCAAGTGGAATAACAAAATTCATAATAAACACTTTTATTGATTCACCGCATATATGACGGTTAAAATTGTTCAAAAAATATTGCTTGAGCTTTTTTCAGAGGATGTTTACATCGTGTCATTCCTATTGGCTTTGCGAGTTTTATCACCAACTCATAAATGGAGATACTATTTTCCAAAATTCGCACGTTAATGTTGATACTATTTTTCACCGTTCATCAACAACATAGCATGCAAATTCACTGACGTAGTCATATACAGCTTGCTTAACTTCCCAATACCAGTGAATTCCTTTTAAGAACTCCTCAATCTGAGAGCGGATACTTATGGCAGTATATGCGATAGCGATGACCTGATCACGGTTGGGTTCCTCGCTTTTTAAGGAGCAGAGACACGATTGCGTTAGTACTAGTGGGTAGGCCTATCGTTCTTGATAAAAAGAAAATCTTCTGACTGACAAAGTAGATTTCGTTCGAAGTCAGAGATACAAGTGCGAGAAAATCGAGATTAAGGAGTATAATGGGAGCTTTAAGTAGGAGCCCTTTAGTCCTTTGTAATCAGAATGGAATGTCGCGGTATGCATGCATTCATTGTAATTTGTCAGGGCTTCCTGTACACTAGGGAGAGCTGCTGACAGATTGGTGCTGATGGATTGGCCTAGATTGTTGGTACTCTGGGTTTCATCACACACCTTCAGCTAGTTGTGTATAATTAATTACTTATGAAACATGTGATCAACAGAATTAGATTGTTAAGCGTATCACTTTGCTAGAAGTGCATCTGATTCAAAACGATGGCTCATGCTGCAACTTACTAAGTGGGCAAAAAGAAATTCTAAATACTTTTCAGAGATAGGAAAAATAGTCGTGCGTCGCTTGCGGATTGCTGTGAATTCCTTTAAAGTGCTCCGGTCACCATGATTCCTTCAGATTCGAAGACTTCAGATCATTGCGCAAAACGTTTCTCGATAATGCTGGTTTTTCCGATCATTATTGAAAAAGGTAGCAGGCGCACGAAAAACGTTCAGAAACTTCTCTACTGGTAGAACATGACATCGCTTGTGTTTCTTTGCAGTGTGACCCGGTTGCCAGTTGTTTGAACTTCGCATAATTTGGAGTGTTTAATGTTAAACTGGCTGCTTATTGGTCGATTGCTATGGTACGAGTATTATGTCAGTAGATTGCGCCATTTGATTATCGTTACATGTTCCAATGCTTTCTTTCTAGTCAAACAGAAGAAGAAGAAACGACCTGTCTAATTCAGTGATGCGATCATGCAATCATACTACAGGTGCTATACCACAGGTTTACAAACTTTCTCATTTGAGAGATGGACCATCCCACTGACAGTACACCCAAGGAGTGTGCGATTGGCTTTGTTTAGAACCTTTCTTCCATCCAGCATTTTCTTTTAGTGTCTTTTTAGATGATACTCAATTGTAATGTAAAATTTTCTTTTGAATATTGAAAATTCGTCTATGATATCGTTTCTCCTGACTTTGGTTGATTTTTATGGTAAATAAAGGAGCATCAGTTCTATCTCAAACAAGAAAAGAGTAGTTAAGTGTATTCTTATTCTTATCATTCATTGAAAAGTTATTAATATAATTCAATGCAGATGATCGATTTTTCATCACGCCTCTGATCTGTTTTGTGCAGAATCAGAGCTAGTAACAGATTCTTGAAGATTGTTTTATTCCCACAGAGAATTGCAATCTGTGAATGATCAAGTGCAATTTGTTGTTATATTGACTCTCTACTGGAAGTCAAGATGCAGAAAGTTGCCATCTGTCTGAGAAAGTGCACGCTATGGGGAGTGCGACTGTTGCTGACGGGTTTCTGTGATGTTTATCTGCTGTTTCGTGGAGAGCTATTAGCTTGAGACGATTGAAAAAATGGGATAAATTAATAAGAGCTGCAAGGAATGAATAACTTTGTTGTTGACACAGTTTATTGCAGATTATTTACATCCAAACAAATCGCTCAATGTGTAAATATCAGTGAGTATCTTTTCTATAAGATCATAAACATTTGTTTCGCTTAAGCGTCAAGGAAATAGATTAAATGTCTCTAAGGAAAATTTTATAATGTAAAAATCAATTATTACTCTAATCTGAGTTGTTATGTACTTTTAAGTTACTGAGACGGCTTTGTCAGGGTGGATCACGTTTTACCTGTCTGCTGGTGATTCTAATACAATTGACTGTTTTTTCACAATTTTCTGCATCAATTTGCAGTTGATTGGAACAAAAGCGTTATTCTCTACAACATACAATGACTTATTATTCAAAATAAGGAAATTCTCTTAGTTGATTGTTCATGGATTTTGAAATTACATTTACAAACTTAATGCGGTACAGTGAATCTCATGAAAGTCTGACCACCCAAATGTTGTCAAAATTCAAGCGATTTTTATGCCTTACAACCATGATTCATGTCAATTCCCACGTATTTTTCGATCTTACCACTTTCTACTAGATAACTGTTACCATGAAATGTTGCGATATAATCTGTTCTTCTTCCTTTGTTCGAATAACAATGTCACTATTGTATAGTGAAACGGGATGACTTCACACTAGAAAGACTGTGCATCAAATTTACTCAAATGTATGCATATTATTGATGCTCATGTTACGCTGATGCAACACTGATGCTGAAGATGCGCGACTATATTCTTTATAGTGACTACCAGTCGATGTACATATTGAAGGTCGTAATCTGTGAGCTGTATTTAAGATGGAGCTCATATCAATCATTCAATCATCATTTCAAAGCGGACCACACATTTTTCGACACACATGACAGCGCTTCTGCAAAGTGGGACTTTTTGTTGTTCGAACTATATGTCGGTCGAGTTTTGTGGCCCAGACTGTTCATATTTGTACCAAGAGCCCGGGAAAATATATCATTCATTGCTAGCACTTTCTATAATTTCAATGACTTCATGAACGCTTCGGACCGAGTTGTAAATATAGGGTTGATGAAAATGTTTTGACCGATGGAATTTTATGAATATTAAGCCATAGCTCTAAGAAAGTGAAAAAGTAATCGCATCAGATTAGCATGAGGAATTTAGGATTGCATTTATATAGGTAGCATGTGACTAAAGCATGTAATTCACAGGTTGAGAAACAAAGGAACAAGGATCAAATTTCTATCGGTCAAAACTTTTTCATCAACCCTATATTAATCTGCACATGAAATTAAATGGGATGTACAGTTTACATGGGAGGCGTATTCCACGCATGAAATCTTCATCAGTCACTCCGTAATTTACTATCACTTAAAGCGTAATGCGATGCTGAAATATAATTATGGAATAATATGCTATTCTGTTAGTTTTCTTGTGATTTAGGGGCTGCACTTATCAGGCACTGGTCTCCATACAATTGACAGGCATCAAAGCTCCTATTAAGTCAAGCCTGAAAATTTTGACTGAAGGAATCACTTATCAAGCGGCCTTGGCCTATCTCGCACACAAAAGGTTGAAGTACAGCCAATACAGCGCAATGCAATGGTGCTAATTCCAGCACGCCTTGGATCATAACAAACCTTAGTGATAGGCACCTGCAAGCATTTGAAAAGGATAATGTCAAAGGTGGACAATTATAGGGACAAAGTACAGTCTCATCTCAGAGGCGCTGATCAAAACGTGGACTAGTGGGAAGGGCCCCGTAAGTTTGGCCCTAAATCAGCCCTAGCAAACAATCTAAGTAACGCACCATATGTCCTCTTACTATGGGATAACCAAGGGATATATATGTTTGACTCAATATGAATTACAAGTTATGAGAACATCCCAGCTTCAGTTATAGAGACTTTAAGAATTACTGATATTTTGCATAGAAAAAGTTCTCAACATCGACCGATATTTTTTGATAATCCATATGTGGTTGTAAACAAAATATACAACGAAACTTTGAAACGTTCATGCTACATGCTAAAAGAACAGCATGAAAATTTAGTGAAACTATCAGCCGTTGTCAGGCGAGCATTACAGAAGTCCAACCGGGTTTTATTTGTTATTTCATGCTGCTAATTTTTAATACCCTGCATCGTAAAAGTACGTGCAGATACTCCGTCAATGCTTGAAATGGTTAGTGAGTCATCTTGACTTTTGATCTGTGTAAAGCAGGGCTGTGGAGCCGGAGCCGATGGTTTTGGTCGGAGCCGGAGCCGGAGCCGATTTATCACAAAGGCTCCGGCTCCAGCTCCGGCTCCGGCTCCGATAGTTTGAGCTTTGATATAAATCTAGAATTTTGAAAGTCATTAATTGGCATCATAAAAAATTAAATCATTTGAAATCTAAAGATATGTCTTTCAAGTATACCAATGATCTGTCCTCCACGATATCTTTCTTTTCAGTTGCCGCCTTCTTTTGTATTATATTTATTATATAATTACACACATGTGTAATATTTTTTTATTGCATATGTTTCGTAAGACTAATTTCCATATTGACAACGTATTCTCCAAAATCCATTAATTTGAAGACTTGTTATATGCATGCTAACTAGATGATTGTAGATTCCTAGAGACAAGTCGCCAGTCATTTATGTACACATTTCCAGTTCAGTCAGCAAAGATAATATAGCTACATTTCTTGCGCAATGTCTTAAATCTAATACGGTTACTATGTAGGCTATCATCTATCGGTATGGCTACTGGCAGAAGCTACTGGCATCTGTGACAATGCCAATTTCCTTAGATTGTATTGTAGGCTCTTGTGCAGTCCCCCACCTACATTTTTCAAAACAATCGATTATTCAATTTGATCAATTTTGATTGGAGGGATAACTCTTCACACTCACACGAATGACCTGACTACAAGTCCTCACATGGCTATAGCAATAAGCGACCCAGCCACTTCTAGTAGCGCCCTATTATTTTAAAGGTATCTCATTCACAATGAATTTCTTTTGACTTTAAAATTCAAAAGGTATATTTCAATGCGAAAAACCCGAAGGCAAATTACAATGTTGACTTGCTGACGAAGTTTGCGACCAGCATGACATCGCAATTACCCACGTAGATTTTTACAACAGCACGGAATGCTTCACTCAAACCGGTGATGCTGAAACGGACATCCAATGGTGCTGCATCTTTTGACCAGAGAAAAAATGGGGGGGGGAGGACTGCACAAGAGCCGTATCGTGTAATAATATTTCCCCAAATGTCATAGACCTGTGGATTTCAAGAATTTTCATTATTATTTTTTCCGTCTGTCAACACTTTATGCTGATATCATGCTGACTTATATGTAAACAATAAAAAAAGACTGAGACGCTCTCAATAAAGGCGCCTTTTGACCTCCCTTTTCTATTGTCTGTGACATTAAACCGCACGCGCATTCGAAAGCTAGCAAAGTAGATGGGATTTCTGCTCGGTGCTCGCAGTCAAATTTTTATTATGCATAGCACCCTGCAACATACTGTGTGATACTCCGAGTTCAGTTTCATCAGCCTAACCATCATCAGAGGAATAGTGGTAATGTGTTATACATAAATTGAATATAACAATATACATGAATCATTGATGAATTATTTAGTGCAACTTTACGCCATAATGAAAAATACGAAATTAATATAATGTAAGTTAGGCCTTAACTTATTAAGTATGCTGCATAGAATTACAAAACTTGTCCTAAATTAGATATTTTTAATTTTTTAAGTATAATTTTCAATTGTACATTTCCAGCCTACACTGCAATGAGGCTATCTAAATTACAATTTCTACAGATGATGAGTCGTGGGCTACCCACCGATCATATTATTCATGGACCAACAGACTATTGAATAAAGGCAATAACAAATAACAATAACAACCTAAGCTAGCATATACACTTTAATATTCAATAAAGCAATTGATATCTTTATTGATACGGTATATTTGGCTATATAACCGATACCCTTTCCATGTTCGAGTAGATACAGGCCCTATAAGCTATTGAGAGGCATACGCTATCCAGTTTCATATTCAAGCTTTGTTAAAAAGCTTATACTACTATCCGGCCCCTGTGACGGCTAATTAGGTATATCATCGTCACTCATGTGGTCTTATTTAATGTAGCCTCGTAGTAGACTGGTTGCAGGCTAGGCCAATTTATATTTAGCCAGTGCGGGAGATCTTTATCTAATTTAACCAATCCTGGCTATAACTTTATTTTATCTTTCAGAGATAGTCAATTCATGCAAAAATGTATGACAAGTATGTTATTTGTCATTATATTAGGCTATTATCATTTTTATTATTAACTTAAGTCGTTGCTTGTTAATGAAAACTAACTTGGTGATTGTAGCAAGCCTCTAAAGACCACACCCTTATCCAAAAAACCCGTTCAACGGATCCAGGATAACCAGCATAGATAGAACCTGAATTTGAAGTCGGAGCCGGAGCCGGAGCCGAGCCGGAGCCTTTCACATCAGTGTCGTGGAGCCGGAGCCGATGAGATAACGCATCGGCTCCACAGCCGGAGCCTTTGTGATAAATCGGCTCCGGCTCCGACCAAAACCATCGGCTCCTTAAGGCTCCGGCTCACGGCTCGGCTCCGGCTCCGGCTCGGGTCCGGCTCCACAGCCCTGGTAGAAAGGCTTGATGAGTGTTTGATGAGTCTGTTGGAATTACATTCAAATGAAGAGAACAATCTGCTTCTACATTCGCGCGGATGCACATTCTCCGGATTTAGTTTTTAGGAGCTACGTATGCAGATTGAATAAAAGTACTAAGCAACAACTCACACCAACTTCCACATTTTTGTCGATCAGTTTTCACTGATCGCATTCTGAATGACGAAATAGACGAATTTAGGTAACTGACTGATATCTTACATCAGCATTTTCTTGAATTTGGGCCTTCATTTACGGTTAACTCCATTTGGAAGATTCACTTACTTGATCTGTGACATACTGTATATAACTGAATCAGATGCTCGTTGAATATGCAATTACTATCTCATTCATATGTTAATTTAAAGAGGAATGATCGAATTATGTCTTTCGTGGGCTTGGCTTAGACAGCTTCATTGATGATTAAGCATGTTTCACGGAAATAAAACTTCATTCTGCGAGTGTTTGGAGGTAATTGACAAGCTACAAGATTCGCGGAGCAGTTTTGTCGGAAGAGATCTGTAGTGTAACAATCTGCGCATCATTCTTCTCCGCTAAGCTGTTCAGTTACCGTAAAGACATCTAGAAAAAGTGTTACCTTCTATGCATCCAATATTTTGACAGAATAATCAGAAAGTTGTCCATCAAGAATTTTTAACGATAGGCTGCATTTTGAATAGTTTACGCGTAATTTAATAATTATAATCGCTAAATCGCGGTTTACACTATTCCCACTAACATAATGAATGCTTCATGCAAACCAAAAAAACCTAAGCAATGCATTATACTGTAAAATGGATTCTGTGTTGTGTTGTGTTGCATCATCCTTTTCTTCTCTATTGTACACATTCATGTATTGACCTGACAATAAGTAATTTTAACCTAGCGTATGTAACAAAATTACATGGATCCAGTTTGCCAGCTTGTGATGCGTTGTGCTTTAATCAATAGTTACGGCGCAAGAATGATTAAAACTTAAATGTCAGCGATAATTCTCAGATATTAAAAGCCAGTATTATTAAAACAATACAGCAATATTCAATTTATTGCTAATGTTTTCACAGAGTTGGGCAATCGGATAATCGACTAAAAAGTCGGAGCATCATTTTCCAAACGGATAATCGAATCGGAAGTACATCAAAAAATCGGTTCGGATAATCGAATCGACTGTTGAAAATTTTAAAGCGATTCGCGATTCGTCTGGGCCGTTGCTATTTAGAGAATCATGCTGATTTAGTGATATTTAATAAATCATTTCGCCCTATCATTATCAATCTCGATCGCAGACAATGGGAGAAGAGTTTTGATTAATGACTGAAGGCTCATGCCATTGTTAAGCCCTCCTATTATTTACAACACTCATACAACCGATAGAAGACAACCTTGTTGAACTAAAGCAGGGGGCTCCGACCCGAAATAGCGAATCTCAAAAAAGAGAATTCCCATAACAGCGAATCTCAAAATAGCGAATTCTCAGACATATGCTATTACATAATCATTTATCAGATTAGACACTGGACAAATAATTCAGGCTTTAATTCCATTTTGGTAGGAAACTTATGATAATAATAAAATCTATATTAAATCTGGGGAAGACTTCTGTAGAAGTCTAGTGATATACACGTACAATTCAATATTACAAAGAACAATACGCAGATTTTTCTATTTGTTTCATGAAAGAAAAAATGTGGAGAATCTATGCGAAGATCTTTATGTGTATTTTTCAAAATCCCATTAAGTGAGACACTGCTTTCGCATATCCCCGTCGGGACAAGTCATTGGAGAGGTATTGCTCACGCAAGCGGGCAAGTTTCTCATTCAAATGCGCGTATTTAGTCTTTCTTCTCTTTGGTGGAGCACCACAATCCAATTGAGCAGTCTTGACTAGGGTCATCTTTTGCTCGTCAGCAAAGACGGAGATGATCTTGAACACATTTGGATGTGCTCGTCCCACAATATCCTTCAACTTTCTATGCCAGCCTTCCAGATGATTTGTCGTCCGGATGCTGTCACTTTCGAAGTGATTCCACACTGAAATCAAATGATGTTCGAGTGCATGTGGGGAAACCATACTTGTAAACATTCAAGTATACAAGTATCAATTTCCAAGTATTGTACAAGGAAAAACTTATCATAAAGTGTGACCGTTCTGCAGTTTAGGCCACTAGTCCTTGTCAGTATATCCTATACGAGTATTTTGAATTATTTGTAAATTAATCAATTCTCAAAGAGATGGGAAATGTCACATTAGTCAGTCACATCACATTCAGTTTGATACTGAAACTATTACTCAAACATGATTATTACGGACAACGCAGTACATTTGGTTCTTGAATGTATGTTTATGCACGCACGTATATATGCTACATGTGCAGTTATATTCTCAAATGAAACTCACCGGAAATGGGGAAGGTTGCTGTACCACTATCCACCCAGAAAGACGAAACGTAGTTGATGAACTCGTCAACTGCAGGGTACTGCTCCATAGGGGCGTCGCCGATTATCTTCAACCAGAAGTCCTCAACGTCGTGGATAGGCAGGAACGGTAGGGCAAGTATCAGGCGTGCCCATTTTTGAAACTCCTCATCTTCTTGATAGGCAGTCGACAATCCCAGCGATTGAAGTTTTCTCCAAATACATTGAGAAAAATGAAAGAGACAACCTTTCATTTCTGTGAGGCCACCCTTCATTTCAGTCCAAGCAACATGAGCTGCTTTTTCGAAGTCCAGCATGACTTGCCGAGGCTTGAGCACCAATCCATTCTTCGCCAACACAGAATCAATTCCTGCTATGGCCTGTTTGTATATGTCGGCTGTCTTCTCAGGCAGTAGCAGGTATACCAGCGGCATCATCGTTCCTTTGTACATTGCGTGCAAGGTGTATATTTGAGCGAACAATTGCGGTGTTGAGTAGAATGTACCGTCGCCGTAAATAGTTTCTGCCGCCGCTAAGATGTCTAATGTTTCTTGGCTGGAGAACCCAAGAATCCTCTTTGGACCCTTCGAATCGATGATGAGGAATTCCTTCCCGTCGACCACTCGCAAGCAATCAGGTACCTCAATTTCTGAAGTGGTGCTCGGAAGGGGTGGCAATGACTTCCGTCTCTCACGGTATATCGACGACCGTACTGCATCATAGGTGGGGAGGGTGCCGATGATGTCGCTTCGGCGTGAAGCGTAGCCTCTGACGACGGAGTCGTAGACCTTCTGCATCGGCGCGTCGGTGTTGGTCTTTGCCTTCTCCTTCAGCTCGGCCTTCATGCGGAATGCATTGTTGCTGATGTCGTTCGGGGCATGAGAATGGGGTTTCTCTGAGAGAAGGTCGTCACCTTTCGTAATCAGAGTCGCTGAGCACCTGATGCATCTCCAATACTTCTTATCGAGTACCGATTTGGTGCAACGGTATCGGTAGCCATGTCTGATGATGTGGACTCCACCTTTCTGACTTGGAAGATGCTCGACGGAATTCATCACAACTCAATTGTAATCTTTCAACTTTATAAAAACCAACTTATAAAGAGAAATAGGCAATTATGTTTGATTTGACACTTGATGGAAGTAGGGCATGTTTTATTTGATCAATTTTGGCAGGTCCATTCCACCTTCAAATTCATTTTGAAATAAGATCATCCTTTTTGACACTTGAGAAGTGTCAACTTATTTGCGTTTACCTCAATCAGAAAGCCTCTATTGTTACAGTTGACTTGGCTGATTGATAACAACGCTCATCAAGAGGATGACGCAATAATTGATGAAGATGGGCTAATTGTCATTCCATCCCTCATCAAATTGTAGTATTCTTATCTGATTTTTGATGAGGTAACAGTATATGTCTGAGAATTCGCTATTTTGAGATTCGCTATATTGGGAATTCGCTATTATGGGAATTCTCCATTTTGGGATTCGCTATTATGACACTTCGCTATTTTGACCTTCGCTATTTCGGGACGACCCCGACTGTACACCATTTACCAAATCTTCTTCATCCTGATAACTAAGTTTTGTGATGTTCGTGTGACCTGCGCACACGGTAATTTCAAGCAAATTATACCTGCTTTACCTAAACAGGTTGACTGACAGAAATAGGTTTCCGTGACCAAACGAAGGCTACTCATTGCCTCAGGCTGGTATGAGTCAATAAGTGTCAAGCAGGGATTGAACTATGCAATTCCTCTCTCACTTTCGTCTGTGGTCTCATCGAGCACCTATTGACCGAATGTCGTCTTGAAATTCATGCGTCAGTTATGTTAATTATCAAAACAATAAAATATTTCATCAGGGCTCACCGCATCTTTGCGCTCACCCAGACAATGCCACTCATGCACTTTATGCAGCACATTAGTCATTATCAGCATTAATCAGGATTAAATCAGCAATATCAGTCATTAAATTAGTGCAAGTAAAAAAATGCGGTAGGGTCTGTTCAAGGCCACGGCGCTGAATCCTTTTGACAAACTCGTGACAGTCAAGGCAATATGTCACAGGCAATCAATCGAGTGTGAACGGAGAAGTCTGAAAGAATAGTGTGATCCAGGAGTAGAATTGCGATTATCTGTAGATGGGGATCACGTGTGCCCTTCCTCATAAGAGGATCCTGAAGCTGTAGGCTACCGACCAGCACTGATGTCTACTATCAGCGGAAAGTGAGTTAGAAATAGGAAGCCAGGAAATGAAAGTGGTGTCAGAATTTGAAGATTGGTGGTAAAAAAGGCTCCAAGAAGAAGTCCGATACTTTCAGGAGCCCATTTCCCCCAAAATCTCCGAGACGCCGGAAGCAATCTTTTAAAGTATAACACATCCCTTCAAAGCCTAGCTTCAATCGAGCGCGTCTTCAGTTTCGGCTCGGACATTTTAAGGCCGAAAAATGGTGGCACTCACTGCAGAAATCTTTGAAGCCTTGGTATTTATGAAGGGTGCATTCATCTGTTGAAGAAGACATCTGTTTTCCAAAGAAACACGATTTTCTTCAGATTTCTTTCTGTGCAAATATTTATGCGCATAAACCCTGCATTTCATGTTCCCAATAAACACGATTTTCTTTGAATTGTCAAATTTAAATGCCCTCGATTACTTATTATCTCTAGCTTAAAAAGCTAAATTTGAATTGATTATTTTTAGTACCCATTTTTGTTGGATAACAAAGATGATTAATTCGAACTGAAATCCATTTCATCTGATAATCGAATCACTTTAACAAATGGTAATTGAATCGGACAATCGGATAATTGTAATCGGAAGTCTGATCTGGCGAATCGGATAATCGCTAATCGGCACTTCTCCGAATCGTGCTCACCTCTGTTCATGATATATGTATACCAATTTTTAGTGAGGGATTTTGCGAAATAATACTTCTTTATAAAATTGAGCATAAACGAAAATCAATGCATTTTTTAAATTTTACAATTTTGCTATTCAACTTATAGTAGAATACTAAAAGATGGAATGTCAAGAAACTCTCCAATAGAAGTGGAGGGCTAGAGGAATAGACTGGATGGCATGGTGGTAGAGGCTTTACGGTATAGGTGACATGTAATTGAAGCGGTAAAGTATGTCAGATGTGCAAAAAATGTTGTTTAGATTTTCACCAAGTGCAACATGGATGAGAGCATATTTGAGGAGTTGTTTATCGAAGATTGATGATTTTATTTTATTGGTCATCGCATATGTGGTCAGAAATGTGTAATGTCATGAATGCTTAAAGAAATGACAAAATTAAAGCCATTGACGAATACATTGGCAAAGGGACGTATAAACAAAAAGGATAACATGTTCTACTCATGCTCCTGATACTAAAAAAATACCTCTTTCTAACTTTTTGCAGACTGCATTTGATACTGGTGCTATTTCTGAAACTACAAGCATTTCCTTCATCAGATGAAGATATCGATTGGCATCCATGTGATATCTAAAAGTAATGGCAAATGATTTATACTCTGATATTGTCTGTGTTGACACAGCAACTGCTTCATTCTACTAACGATATTGCATAAACATTATTCGTTGCACTAGCCTTTGCCGAACTTTTTCTTACACCATTTTAATGATCTGCTGAAGTATATTTCTCTTTGTTATTTTAGTTTTAGGCGTAATGCTAACACGTCTTACTTGGAAGCATCGATTGCATCGTCGTTGTAATGAAGTTCTTGGACGGCTAAATGTGGTAGGATGAAAGTATGGCTTTTAAACCTTGTATCTTTAATTCTTTTTTGTCTTTATTGCTTTGGGAGGGGGGGCTAAATCTGCTGCTTTTCCAGGCTGAATTGCAAATTATCTACGTACATGTACATAATGCATAAGAAGAAGCATTTCAATGGTTTCATAAATGCCAATAAAGGAAGTACCTCGCGAATCACATTACCGATTAGATATTTCCTTCACATGACGAGAGAAACCTTGTACGACTGTGTGAACATAATCAATGAGAGCTAGTACATGTATATAAAGCGCGTGAAATATAGACATTTAATTAATTTTTTATTCAATTTTTGAATTAATTATTCATTAACTTGAAAACAGGCGATTTTCTGTATCACTCCCACGTGTGAGGAGGAAAGAAGGTAGAACAACTGTTTCATTTGACTATCTGTCTCAAAGCACTTATTGCGCATTTACTTGGGATCCAAACGAGATCAATTCATATTCAAATCACAAAACACGTAACAGCACTGAATTCTGCATAAATGTCATAGAGAATTCAAATTTAATGACGTGTTCAAATAATGAACCGGTTTACAGCCATTTCCTGATAAACGAATAAATTAATTCTTAAGTTCTACACTGGAATATCCGTTGATGATGTCCATTGGACATTCGTGCTGGAAATTGATTTGCCACTCCACAAAACTAATTGAGCCTTACCGATGTGGATCACTTTCTTATTCCTATGCTCAAACGACGTAACTTTCGGTCATTACTTTTTAAGTTTGTTTTGAGATTCGTTTAGTCAGCATGCATTTTTATAGAATAAAGTTCATGGACCAAGGTGGCTAATATCTAAATATGAATTCTTGAAATTGCAAAATATTGGTGCTCATATTTTTCATTGAATATACGCGTCATTGTTAGTTTTGTGTTATACTTGTGTGATTATGCAAGCCATGTTATTATGGTTTTTCATTTTCAGCTCAATTTAGCTACTTATAGAATAGATGTAGAAAATCGTGTCAAATGAACTGCGTCTATATTTTTCATTCACACAACCAATAGACAATTTAGAATACTTGAATTTTAAAATGTTTCTCTGCGCATATTCGACGCCTCGTAATTGCGACATTTGCTTTAGGCAGCAATCTCGAATTTAAATACATGTTTCTTACAAGAAATTCTCCAATTTTCTGTCGCTCTTTTTAATTGAGACAAAATCGTTTGCAAAATCTAAAATTAACATTTTGGAAGTTATCATGTATTTTGGTGCCATGGATTTACTTTGAGTGATCTTAGGTTAGAAGAATGAGTTTGCAACACATACAAAGTACCATTATTTTAAAAGTATTGCAGCATAAGGTATTTCCTTGAGAAAATTGCTTCTTACAAGTTACAAAGCATGACATAGAGCCTACATGTTTCGCATCTCTTAGATGCATTATGCCTCTCAGCTTCCATCACATGTGTCCGTGAGGTCATCTACGGTAGGAAGACTCTGAAAACTTCCGTCTTGAAGTTTGCCACATTTGGACATGCGAACGTTTTCCGGGGTAGGCCTTGTGAAAGCATTTGGTCAATTCAGTGCATCAATGACGGCATTGCAGCTGAAAGTCATCATAATAAATTATCTATAAAAGGATTGCAGGGTAAACCACTTTTTGTCATGCATATTCTCTTATGAGCATTCCCTTTTTAATATACTTGTGTTCTGGACAGGACAGCATGCTCACCAACGTAACCCGGCAATTTGATGCTCATAAGTTAAAAATTCTATGTCAACTATTCAATCAGGTAGTTTTTTTATGCGTGATTTTGTGAACAAACCACGCGAAACATATCAATGGCTTTATAGAATCACAAAGTTTGACTGACTTCTTTTATATTACAGAACTACAAAATGTGGCAAAGTTGGATGGTGTTTATTTCGTTATTTACTGTTATTGTCGTTCTTAATAGTATTAATTTCAACATGTGACTCCCAATCAGCTCAAGTGTTGTAGATTTATCTACTTCTGCAGATGTAACATTGCACATGATGTCTTGTTATGATTGATGACGAATGATATCCAACAGTAAGGTCTGCACTCGTAAATAATGACATGAAGACATGCATGTCGAATCTCAATATTTTTACTGAGGATGAATCTGGCAGATCTATGTGTAAACAACTTCCAGAAAATGCAGTCGATCTTGTAAGAAAATGCCAGATAATTCAAACACATGTGAGATGTGCTTACTATTCCAGACCTATCTTTCAAAAACGATAGTGAATTCTGTCATGGATGATTTCTTTATGCATGCTGAATGCAAATATGAGAAACATAGTGAATTTTGTGTAGAAATACAGTCCGTTTCATAAAAAGTGGATCATCCTAAAATTTGACTAAATAAAACATAAGTATGATACAGAAAGCATTTTTCATGTTGTTTCATGTCCCTAATATATTTAAATGTCCTTATATAATCTGATAAGCTATGATACAGTAACAGTTCTTAAGAAGCTAATATTTTGTAGCCCTACCCTTATTGTCAATGACATTACCAATTCGTCTAGGCATTGATTCGATGATATCGTTGATTTTTGACCGATCTAACTTTCTCCACTCTCTTTTTAGCAGTGACGTAAGTTGTGATACGCCATCTGTAGGTAGCAGTGAACGACGAACGTTACGTTTTAGAATACTCCATACATTTTCTATGGGATTCAGATCAGGAGAACGAGCTGGCCAAGATAATGTCCTAAGCCCTAATTGAGACTTGCATAAGTTGACTCTACTACTCCTGTGACACGTAGCATTATCATCCATAAATAACCAAGTCGATGGGTCACCAAGTTGATCTGTCATTTGGCCAATGTTTATTCGTAAAACATTCACATAGCGTTCAGAATTCATGGTTCCTTGCTGTATGTGAAGTCTTCTACGAATAGTGGACTTAGAAATAAACGAGTATAGTGCAGCCATCTCAGTTAACGAGAGACTTGGATCAACTTTAACAAATCTCAAAATTAGGCGGTCTATACATTTGAATGTTTTGCGCGGACGGCCAGAGCCCTCTTTACGACAGAGTCGAAAATCATCATTATGCCATCGATGCACATTTGTGTAAGGGACATTTAGTCGCTCGCTTGTAGCTCGCAATGAAAACCCTGACACTTTGCCTTTTGTGAATGCTATCTCGTTATTGTTCATTTGTGCTTTGTATTGTTTTCAACCGGTAAGAGATAGATTTCTAGCTGAAAGCAATCAGGAGTGCTGCCAACACCACCGCAACGAAGTCAGGAAGCTATGGAACATGAAGTCCAGTTAATCACATGTAGCAGTCACATTATTGTTGATGAATAATGGTGCTATACTGGCTCTGATTGACCGATTTTCTTTATTTTTGTTTTGCTTGATAGCCTTTGGCTTGTAGAACAACATATTACATAACAAAGGAAACAAATGTAATTTTATAAGAGTGGGGTATGATTTTGTGTAACATTGCTAAATGAAGATCAAATTATCTGCTACCATTTTATTTATAACAAGAAAACAACTCAATATTCATGCTTGAAATTTCCAACAATGATATTAGTAAGCACAACTGACATATCTTCCAAATTTCAGAGAAATTCGTTCAAGTTTGGCGGAGTTAGACAAAGTTGAAGTTAAGGCGATGTTTAAGGGTGATCCATTTTTTATGAAACAATCTGTAATAACTTCCGCATGTTTATGATGAGGCCTTTCGAACCGTTCTATTTCATGTCGCACACGGTTGTGAGAGAATTTGATCTGACAATGTGTTGGATTACAGCTCAATCTACCGTACAGAGACGGAAGACAAGACAATAGGACGTAATGATAACAATATCATGAATTGCATGCATGACTTCAATGCTGTGAGGTAGCAGTCAAATATAGAGCAATAAAAAGAAGAAACGAACACCATCTGTTACGCATTTAAGAAGCAATCAGCATTTAATGCTTTTCTCCTGATCTCTGTGTCCAAAAGGAGTCCGCAATGGAGTTACATTGGCCCTGGTGTTAGTTTCTTTCTTTTTATTGCTATGTAAATGTTATCATTCCGTCCTATTGTCATGTCTTCCGTCTCTGTACTGTAGATTGAGCTGTAGTCCAACACTTTGTCAGATCATGTGCATCAAGCTCTCTCACAACCGTGTGCGACATGAAAAAGAACGGTTCCAAAGACCTCGTTGTAAACATGCTGAAGCACAGAACTAGACAGGTCGTCTCTTCTTCTGTTTGACTAGAAAGTAGAAAGATTGGAACATGTAACGTTAATGAAGTGGCACAATCTTCTAACATAATACCATAGCAATCGAACAATGAGTAGCCAGTTTAACATCAAACACGCCAAATCGTGTTAAGTTTCAGTGACTGTTATCAACCGGATCACAAAACAACACAGTCGATGTCAAGTTCTGCAGAGAAGTTTGTGAACGTTTTTTCGTGCGCCTGCTGATTTTTAATATTGATCGGAGGAGCCAACATTATCGAGAAAACTTTTGCGCAATGATCTGAATTCTTCGAATCTGAAGGAATCGTGGCGATCGAAGCGTTTTGAAGGAATTCAGAGCAATCCGCAAGCGGCGCACGACTATGTTTCCTATCTCTGCAAGGTATTAAAATTTCTTTTTGCCCACTCAGCAAGTTCCTGCATGTGCCATCGTTTTGAATCAGTTTGCACTTCTTGCAAAGTGATACGCTTGTACAATCTAATTATGTGCGCTGAAGTTCCTACTTCTACACAAAATATCCAAATAGTCTGAATTCCTCCAAAATGTAGTGAATGCTTGTTTCCTGATGGCTTTCATGTTGTAGTCAACAGACAGGGATTGAAGCAGCAGAAATTTTACAGTGAGCAGTTACATGATGAGAGAGCATTAATTAAACAATTGCCACCAAATTCTAAAACGGCTGGGTACTTACGGATATTTTAACTTGATTACTAGTCATGGAATATCCCAAATTGTGTGGCACTTCGATTTAATACATTTACAATGAATGAGGAATGATCTTGATCAAAGCGGAATATCCTAAACTATGGTGCAGAAACTCGATTCTGAGAAACTGTCGCAGGGAGGGTCAGGACATAAAATTTGCATAGCAGGAGCGTTCTTACCAGTATCTTCGATCCACACGGTTTGTTTCTGTCAATTTTTACCAGGAAATCAATTGCCTCATAAGTTCGTGGGGGAAGTCCTATGAATGACAAATCTTTCAGCCTCTTAAGTGGAAATTTAAATTTTCTGGCTTAAATAGTGAGAAAAACGAAAGTTTTGAGTGTTCCTAAGAAAGTTATTTTGTTTGCTCTTTTTTCATAGCATGAACGTTCTTAGCAATATCCAAATCCTATTTCAGTTCAAAGACCTACGCTCAAAGGAGTATTTTAATTTGCAAACAAGCAACTAGGAACTTACATTTTAACAACTTACATGCATTAATTGATTGATTGTGCTTGCTTTATAAGCAATTTAACACTTGCTTAATCGTTGACTAAAGATGTCAATGTATGAATTTAATAGTGAAATTCTTACTTTAGTTGACGTGGAAAAGTCCCTCTATGCTATAAATAAATTGTACAAGAAATTTGTAACCAACTATGTTTCATCAATTCATCGATTAAATGGTCCAATACCAGATTTAAAATTCTTTGATATATGATCATTGTTCCGTGATAGTCACCAATAAGTCGCAAGTATAGGCCAACTTCATTAGGAAGAAAGTGATGCAAAGTAATGCGGGAACACGGGTACATAAGAAAATTAATTACAAAAGAAATCATGCATGCGTGTACCAATGCAATGCTGCTGAATTTTGATTGCAGTTCAATTAGCAGCAACTACCTACTCATTTGTCAGTTTAAGATGATCGTGTTAGAATCAATTATGAATGTTCTGTTGTTTTGAGAGTCAGTCTATACCTTTACCATGGCAAGAAATAATCTTACATAATTTGACTAAAGCGCTATGCAGAAAAATTGTCTTCATAAGAATTTTAAAAGGAATTCATTTAATAAAAAAATGTCTTGAGATGAAAGACCACAACGCTTTGTTTAAATTTTGTGCTTAATAGGTTTCATGACATGATAGTCGATCTGAGAGATTTTCATTCCTATCCTTGCAGTCTTCTACTTCGTTTTTATTCGATTTGCGCATGTATTTATTCAAATGAACTGTCATTATTTGCATGTAGACCGAGAAAATGACTCCTAAAAACTGTTGAAAACAAAATAAAACAAAAACAATCAACATCCGTATATTAATATAGAAGCAGGATCAAATTGGAACTTGTTTTCTAATCCATCTGCACGGGATAACATCATGTTTGTGACATTCCTTCGCTTAATTACTTAAAATATTCCTTGCGTAAATAATTGACAAGAGATTTCTGTCTTCCTACATGTACTTGATATCTATGTTTTCCTAGACACTTAAATGTTTCAAAAACGTTGACTAACTTCAATCTAAAAGCTTCTCATGATATAATGCATGTATTTAATTGAGAATTCTAATACTATGTGCAGAGGTACCAGAACACGTAGAAGAGTATGATCAACTCCGTCCAAGACTATGAATATAATCAGTAGACGTAACTTTTCATGTGGCAAATGACTCAAAAGATTTTTCAATTAATTATGGTGTAGCGTTTCAGTTGAGTTTACTATGTTACCCACGGTAGCGCACCTTTTAAATTAGAGCTGAATAAGAAACTCGTCTTTCAATGATTTTGACATTGAACACTGCATAAAGTTGTTGCGTCTTTTAATCAAGGGCGACGTTCATTATTACCCTTTTGTGTCTTTGTTATGCTGATTAAATGAATGCATTGGTAGATCATAACTGTAGTTAATTCCGTTTTCTTCAATAGAATGTTTTTCATTATTCAATCAGAATTCAAGTGATTTGTGAGGTGTAAATTGAAAGCAAACAGGCTTTTCAGCATTGCATATTTTAATCATCATATGCTATGGACATTTTTGTATACTGTGCAACAGATGTTCTATAAGTATACGTCTTTATACAGCATAATCAATAGGCTAGTTTTAATGTAATCTACATGCATGTCTCTTATTCAAAGAAATGCGGACAAGCTTTCATGAGATCCGATAGCTGAATAATGGTTCCCCGAACAATCAATGGATTTTTTGACTAGAATTACTAAAACTCTGTCTTTGTGGTATGGTTGGGTATAGATTCGGGTGACCCATGGTCTGAAATTTGAAAATCTTAACGGTATATTTCTTAGTTTCGCTTGCTTGTCCTTATCGCTCTGTTAATGATCTGTCCTCTCTAAAATATTATCAACTTTCTTATTATCCTACTGTCAAATTTGATTTTTCCAATGTGATGCAGTGATTAAAAATCCCGTATCGATATGCTAAGCCTCCATTTCATCATGCACCGGTTAATAGGTGGACTTCTAACCCTGGCGTGTACCTCCGCAATATATTGGAAATTATCATCATCTGTCTCTATTTGTTTCAAAGAAGTCACAACAAATTTTTTATCTGTTGTCTTCACATTACTTCCATTAACTGATTCCACTGTCTTAATTTCTAGTATTTCAATGTTTTAATGTTGTCTTATATTTTGGAACATTTTGCATTTCGTCAATGCGTGTTCTAGATCTTCAACTTCATGACAAATTTCTCATTTCTTATCATCAGCGTTTCTTCCTAATCAGTCTTTTCATAATGCATTTAATACAACTCCATTGATCCATCTTCTGGTAATAAATTGTTTGTACTCACACTACTCAGTTGCTTCCCGTTTTTCTGTTCACATCTTTAAAGTTCTATGGAATTTACGACTATTCTTGTTTGATGGATATTTTCTCCAATCTTCATTATATATATTTGAATATTTTAGTTGATGTTGCTTTCCCGTAGCATTCTAGATTTTCAAGAAATCACCCTTACTTCGTTCAAAATCGTTTTACAGTCTTGCTCAAACCAATCCAGTCATTCATTTTTCATCCTTCCCATTCATTTTCAATAATTTATCTTAGTTTAGTTGTATTCGTCAAAATGTGATAGAGGAATACAATCTTGCTCTGTCTATCTCTCCCTGTTTGATTTGGTAATTCCATTTGCCCCTCTAACATATTCTTCCGGGGCAAAAATAATTTGCGATGTTTATGATTTTCAAAGGAAATTTGCTTGGAATTTAAGACAAATGCGCACAGTAGAAAAATGACTCAACGAAGTGGATGGCGTTGAAATTATTGCACTTCACTCACATAGTGCCTGTGGATATTGTAAATAGCAATATTAGTGTTTGGACAAAGGCAGATTTTAATTTGCTCCTAGCTTTAGATGGAAATGACATCCTCTTCTTCCAGGCACGCAACATTCCTGATTTATGATATTTGATAGAATCGTAAATGTAATTATTTTACTCAGTTATCTTCGATATCACATCACTATTTACGATACTATTATCACTATTCTCACTACATTTCATCACTATTTCATATTGTATTATCGATCCCATCACTTTGCAACGTTATCATGATTTGGAAATAAAGCCTTTTTGAATTTTGAATTTAAATGATGCACATGAGTCAATTTGTGGTCATTTGACAATTGATCATTTGTCATAATCACCTGTAGAAGAAATGAATTGTTTTTTCAGCTGCTTTCTGCATTTCATATTTTATTGGCAAATATTTGGTCTTTTATTTGAGCATGTTATGAAAAATTAAAAATTGAGTCCTTGGATATAAATGATGCCATGTATGCGTAACATTATAATCATCATTATTCCCCGTTGTTTGTCAGGAAGTTGTCTGAACGGCGTCCTTGGCTGTATCTTATTCTTTTTTCTCATTGCAGTGAAACTGCTACATGTTTGTTTCACGGGAGGACGCAAAATGATCTTGTTATAGAGGTGGTGCGAAAGGGAGGCTGCGCTGAGTACATATGGATGCATTCCGCCATTTACAGCAAGACCATGAAATGAAAGCAATACCAAATTGTTCATGAAAGGTAGGTCCGACTGCGACTAGCATTTTCTCGAATGCGGGTACCCCCGTGCGGATATTAGAGCGATAACAGAATATGCATGCAGCTTTTTAAAGCATTTATTCGTAGATCATGCGTTATTTTTTCATGCGTGAAGTACAAGCTCAATAGATAATACTGTTGCTGAATGTTTGCAGCAAAGTGGGACGCTGCCAGGGGTTTTGACGAAAAACTGCAATAGCCAAATGCTATCATTTTTGCCGGCCATGATCGCGGGAATAAATGAATAAATGCAAATATTCGTGCATAATATTGAAAGTCTGAATTTCAATTCATTATAGCATCGAATATCTTAAATACGCTATCGGAATTATACAGTCCATGCAACTCAAATGACCTCACTACTTTTAACATTTACGATCTAATACAGCTTGATGCCATGGAGAATCATTCCACATGTTGTAGCATAGATTCAAAATAGCCGAATACATGTTGATAGATAGCATATTTTATTCTCTGTTTTGATACTTAAATTGATCGATTCCTTTCAAAAATGAGGTGACGGTCTTTCTTGTTCTAGCTGGAGCTTTCATGTCGCACAAATATTGGTGTGTATATCAATTACCTCAAATATCAACAACAGCGTCGGTCAAATAAAATGACAAGGCATACTATTCACACGCTCGCGTCCACCTTCAACAAAATAGACATTCTTGTATGCATTTATGCAACATCTATGTCATCTATATTCCGCTTCAACGAATAGTAGGGCCTAAGAGAAATGAAAAATAATGAACATCCTTTCATAAAGCCAAGTTCATTTAAATGGCAGAGTAGTTTCAATGCGCTGAGGAATTGTGCATACACTTCCGATTCCACAAGAAAGTATAAGACAAATGTAATCGTCAATAACGGGATATGACAGAGGATTAAATAGGCGCTTGCTTGATCACATGACAAAATATGTTTACTTTTTACATACTAGCGAGGTTTAAAATTTTCACTGCTGTCAATGTATCTCAATGAATCATATAATCAATGTCTCAAAATGAAAAATTTGTAGTCAGTTCTGAATAAAACGCTAATAACGTTAATTGCAACTTATTACCGTGTTAACTAGTCTCTGAGATCAATTATCAATTATGAGCGGTTTATTATTTACATTTTATAACTTTTTAAAAAAATTTCTCTTTGTCCCATGCACCTATTAAATGGACTCGCAACTCTAAAGATCGTGAACCACTGGACTTGAAGACGTTGAAGGGGACAAGTCGACCCCTGATACTTCACCGGTTGGAAAGATAGTAAAGCAAATGCGACTAAGTTATTTAATAGTGCAGCAAGAATTACTTATGTACATGTGCAGTGTGTTGGTTAGGGGATCGAAGGGATGCTCAGAGATGCTCAGAGATTTTCTAGACTGACTTTTACGAATATAAGTGCGTTGTCTTATGACGGCAGATTTGAATGACTATCTGATTTCATCAAAAATAAAGTGCACTGTGCCAGCAAATGCCTGACTACAGAGTCTTCACGAATTCGACATGATGTTGATTGATTGTTGTCTTTTCGTGTCCTGTGGCTGCTAGAAAAAGTGCTTCATAACTATTCTTCAGTCGTACTATTGTGAGCTCTGAAAACCTGGTGGCCCAAAAAGCTATGGGGCCTCTGATTGTGATACAACATAATTGTTGCAAGCTCGCTCCAATTCATATTGTTCTTGTCAGCTTGAAATTTGAATTCCCCTTTTTAATGTTTTGAATATCTGCTGGATATTGATGTTGTTTGGCTTTGAAAAACGACACGTCTTGATCAGTTATCGAATGAATGCGTCTGAACATGCTAGAGTGCATGAGATAGTAGAGCCATGCTCCATGATGAATGCAGTTCAAATAGAGATTTTGCTAATACCTGTATGTAAATTACAAATAATCTGCTAAAATCTCAGATACATATTGACCAGAAAATGCAGTAACCGCAGATCTACATAAACAGAGGAATCAAAAAAATTGTGAAGCATGATAATTTGTCCTTTTTATACTTGAAATCAACTGCTTGTAGCTATGAATTTATTGTGAGCAGTGTTTAAAGGCTATTGCTATTATTGCAATAAGTGTATAGATGCGCTTTGTGATTAAATGACCATGTTGACCATATTTCTTCATGCCTGAATCCTAGATTTTCTAATTTATCTAGATTTTGTAATGCTCTCATCAACATTTAAAACTTGTGCATGATTTTCCATTTAGTCAAAAACTAAGTTGCCTCTTACAGTTCGTGGAGGTAGGCCTGAATAGGTATATACTTTTAAAAAGTAAGATGGAAATTGAAATCAAGACCGTTCGTGTGGACAGATTCATCAAAACTGAGTTTGAGATCATTCATATCTTGCTGATTAGGCATACATGTTTGATCTTGCCACTCTTATATATCGTGCTTGATAGCAGCAGTTGTAACTTGATTGAAGTGAAAAATGTCTTTTGCGCAAGTAAATAACGACATACCTACGTAGACATGCGTATAACAAATGAAACAAAGCTACAACTAGTCTGGCAAAACAATGATTTAATTAAGAAGAAATGTCTTTCATTATAGATTTCAGTGCTAAATTTTCATAGAAAATATTGATGAAATTTCTCCTGCAACTCCCAAATTGTATATTATGACTTCAGTTTTGTCTACAGCTTTCGATTAATCAGGCCAATCGGATGCTCATGCTCAAATTGAAATTCAATGAGTGACTGAAGTAAATGTTTGCTTCTTTCTAATGAGGTTTTGTGTAATTTAAGTCAAACCAACTGTTGCTATTGGAAATTCTTCGATGCAAATGTGCATTTTTTCTTTGATGAGATATAAGCCCAAATATTTTGACTCGCAGACGTGAAGACAAAATTCAGAAGTACTATATGAATCACAAGCGCATTTTTTTAGAATGCTGCATACATTATGCACTTGTACACGCAAATTATTGTTTACATGTACTAGTATGCTTATCAGGATCGCTGTTTTCGAAGAGTCTGGTAATTATTAACAATCTTGTTCCGAAGAGTGGCCAATCAAAGCAAAACATACTTTTAAATTACTGTAAATCAATTAATTTAAATTACTTTTGAATTATTTTAAGCATTTCACATCCGAGCGACTACTACGTCAAACTAAACTCAATATATTCGTTCATGAGGACGGGGGTCACCCCAATCTGGCTGCTAGGAAATCTGTATTATCTCAGCTTTAGTAGATACCGCTATTATTTGCTTTATTATCCTAATTATCTATCACATGTGTGCTTGCATGCAGAATCTAGTTAGGCCTATTTCAATGCATAATCTGCAACCTGCTCGTACAATGGTTGAAGGGCCCACTGATCAATCCAAAAAGCTATAAATGAAGCATGAATTAATTGATAGATGTTAATTTAATTGCTATAACCATCAGTTGGACATTTCTTTACAGGCTAGTTAGAATTGAAAGTACATGTATAATAATATACAGCATAATATGCATTTCATTACTAAATAAGATGTAATGTCTCTTCGCAGATTTTCCTCATTCCTGTCCATAAATGAGTTAAAATCTTCGTTCTTGACTTACTTAATTTTTCATTGACACTGGTGCCACAAAATTCTACAAAATTTTCGCATTATGAAAGATGTCGAATGAATATTAAGTTAATGCGCCGTGTGAAATGTCTGTATCTGATTTCTGCAGCAAGCACAGATGCGGAGTCGGAGTCGTGTATCGATCGAATCCCACGCTCTGGGTTGCAATAATTATCGACTCCAACCACTTATTGCAGACAACGAATATTGCTCCAGGCAAATATCCAAGTTTCAAAACTCTAATTTTATTCGCAATTTTAGCATCGATATGTTCCTTTTAAAAAAATTGCAGTAATATTTTACGAGGGGTGATTGATAAGTTCGCGGCCTGACATAGAAAGTTTAAAGCCAGGCCACTATGCACATGTGGATTGATACAATGGAATGTGCTGACGGCGCATGACGAGTGATCAGTCGATCCGGTGAACTGTTGGTAAACCACAGCTACTTAACTTCAGTTACTAACTTATCAGTCAGTTAGTCAGATAAGTGTTGCGTAAGATGGATCACGTTTCAAATCAAGCTGTCATTCGTTATCTCGGCTTGAAAGGACTCACACCAAAGAGATTCATGATGATATGGTTGGAGCCACCCTATTCTCCTGATCTGGCACCATCGGACTTTCATCTCTTCCCAAAAATGAAATTGGAGCACAGTGGTCAGCACTTCGCATCCAACAGTGACGTCATGGAGGCCGTTGAGGAGTATCTGGACTCCAAAGACTCACACTTCTATGAGCAAGGGATCCGCGCATTGCAGCACCGTTGGGCTAAGTGCGTTGATTGTAGGGGCGATTATGTCGAAAAATAAATATGTATCGTATGCGAAATATGCTTTTTTCTATATCGGGCCGAGAACTTTTCAATCACCCCTCGTATAATGTAGACATGGAAAAGCTGACGGGTCACAGTAGGAGCATAAAAGACAAAACTAAATAAACCTTGATTATACTCGGAAGCAGATTTCGCACGCAGTCATTTTTCCATTCGCGACAGCAAATTTTTCAGAACATCCTGAAAATCCTAGGAGCAACTCCGGAGCTATTATTAAACTGTATAAATTCTCTAAGCAATCAGTATGGGCCGATTAAACAATGTGATATATTTAGTTTTAATTTTAGATTATATTTAAAATTAATATATCACGAGTACAATCACTTTCGGCAATTTGGGTATATTCCCTTCATGTCCTGTATTTCACCTGCAATTCAATAAAATTTGTTTGAAATCTTAAAACCATGTAACAACATCAAAAAGGAATTATGCAATAAACTAATTTCACTGACACATTTATATCAAAAACTTAATTTGCATGTTATCAAAATCAGAATGCACAAACAGTGCTAGTACTTGCTGATGATGCAATATCATGATGTTCGAACTGGAATGGGATACTAGATAGACATCACAATTGACTATGCCACTTACTTCTCCAACACAAAATGCCGGAGTACCTGGACAATTCGGACAAGAGCTTTGTTGAGTCAAATGCGTCTGACGCATGATTGTCTCCTGATATGCGGATTGTCATCAATATAGAGCTGCTTGTTAGGATCAATAGAGCCATCCAAAACACCAATATTTGCAATCTATTCCGGCAGCCAGAACGACTTTCTGCTGTGAACGAGGCCAAAAATGAGACTTTCACAGACCGATGCCTACTGCGAATCTGCACGTTTGCCGAGTTCTAGCTGTCTCCCCTTCTTTTCAGACACGATCAGAGAAAAATACATTTAAATCCTATCGGAAGAAGATTTAAGTAAAGTGAAATTTTCTATGTTTTCTTCGATTTAGTGAAAAGTACTAAGTCTAGAGCTATAACACTTGTCATGATATGTCTTCAGGTCATTTTACATCATATGCATGTTATATTATCATGCTTCTGAACGTCGATGCATGCGAGAATGTGGATTAAATTGTGCAAAATGCCTGTGTTTTACGACATTAGGAAGCTTGCTAAATCTGAATGTGTTTAACTACATAGAAAGCTGTTCCAGAACATGATTAGAAATGACTTGAAGACATTCAATATCAAAAATTACGGCTCTGGACCTTGTGCTTTTCACACAATCAGAGAAAACATAAATTACTCGCCATTTAACCGGGTGTCAGCACAAGCCGAATGTCATGAATTCGAATGACATAGAAAATTTCATTTTTGCATAACACTTCGATCTGCGTCCCATTGGATTTACATTTGGTTTTCTGATCATGTCTGAAAATAAAAGGAGCCAAGTAGAACTCAGCAGACGCGCAAATTTGTGGTAGGTAAAGGGCGTGCATCATCGTGTGAAAGTCATTTTCGGTCTCTCTCCCTGCTGTAGCTCTTTCTGGTTGCCGGACTAATAGCTACGTATTTCGCGCGTCGTGGAAGTCTGGCGGACATTACACTGATCGACGACACTGCCCGAGTCTCAATGTGAGAACTTAAGAGGCAATGAATAACGTTTTCCGGATCACCAGGTCACAGAGGCATGGCTGCGGATACAGAAATCGGAATCTGATTGGATGGGAAAATCAAACTTATTTCTGCTGTGACGTTTTGTGATCCAATAAGCTAAATATAAGCTATTATTCATTAAAATGCCATTGAATAGCCAACAACGCTTGATTTAGCGTGGCAGATCCCTCACGAATATTCTCGCGATGTCGCATTCATAATCACAAGTATACGACGTGAAAGGCTTAACACTAGATTTCAAGTCTTCCAGTATGCGCATTTGCCTGCAATTGCTGCACATCGCGAAGCATTAGCGCAGCTGGGCGTCACTTAGCCACTCGTATCAATGAGAATCTTAACCCTATCTGGCCTGGGGAGGGGCCGATTCGGTCCGCCCTAGATCTTTTTAATACCACAGCTGAACGTCTTTGTGTGAGAAGTCTACCTTCCGTGACTTTTCCTAACTTTTCATTGTGCATCTTTTGGGAGTAAAAGATTTAATTTTGGCCAAATATTTTGGCCGTACGAGCTAAATGAAAACTAGATACGACGCCTAAAAATCGTTGGAATTTACTTTCTGCTCTCATTTCAAACTTTTTCTCGAATAAATTAATGTAGTGTTGCATAATAGACACAAATTAATGATTTTGATAACATCAATGCTTTTTATAGTATGATATTGGGATAGTATTTGAATGCGTTTTAGTCTTATATCCTCTATAAACTACTCATGAATAAATAGTAGAATAATGAACATTTTCTCATTTTTTACACGAGTAATGAAACTTTTGGAAAAACTCATCATTGTAATAATTGCGTATTTGTCTTCATTTAGGTTTCTTTGTGATAATATATTCTAGCTAATGATAGATAGCCAATTTGGAATGAAATTCTCGCACATGAAAAGAGACTTTTTACTGTTTCAATGTTTGAAATTTGGAATACTATTCATACAGCATTATTATACATGTATGAATAAAAGCAATAAATTAGCATTGATATAGCAAGAAACATGCCAGATAGAACACTTTCGCGTTATGTTTTAGTATTTTTAACATTCCGAAGCGATTGGTTTTGCAACAATAAAAAGTATCTAAAATTTGTAAAAAATGCACTTTCAAATTTTGAATTGCTATTTATAGCATAGAGAAATCAAAGTTTTGAAAAACCGACTCCACCACTGAAAAGATCATGCCCGAAATATAGTATGCATGTAATTTCATTAAATTTGAGCTTTTAGTTTTGGAAATCTGAGGAGGGGGGCCGAATCGGCCCCTCCCCAGGCTGAGACAGTTAAAAAAGCCCAGGTCAGATAGGGTTAAAGCCTTTAATGTGGCTACCGAGATCTATGCATTACTAGGGTTCAAAAAATGCTTTTTGCAATTATTGAAAAAATGCAATATCTCATGTCTCTCAGATCTTTACAACTCCTTTTGAATGCATCTTTTGTATCCACAATGGAAATAGGTTAACTAAATTCATAGATCTCAGTTGAAAAAAGGAAATAGGATTGAATAATCGTCATTTCATAATCCAGGGATCATCAACTGGTTTAACAGAAGATTTCAACTACCTATAAATGGAAGAAAGAGTGATGAAATGCGGTCATATCTGTACATATGTCTTTTACATCATCTGTTATCTGTCTCATCTACAATCTTTGAATCATATATCATGTTTGAAGAGTTTGAATGCAAACGCGATCAGCACTAAATTAGTCATTTTGAGAAAGCTGCGATTTTCTGTTGTGTCGAAAACATCAAGCTATTAAGCACATCACCGATTCGTAGTGATTGAATAGTAATTTAAATAGTATGATCCCCTTTCTGCCTACATAATCAAAAATCTACTAGCTTATTATCTGATGCGGCTGACTGGCCATCTTGCTCTATTTACATGTAAGTTTTATTTATCTTTGTTGTGACAAATCTTAGTCCTTTTTATAGCTATTATTGCTTGCGTGCTCTAATGACAGAATATAACTTTGAGGTTTGCTTCTAAAAAATATAAAGCTACTTTTCGATCAGTTTTGTCTTCATGTAAAATAGATTTTTATAACTTTCTCATCGTTTTATCCTTTTCAATGATATCAAACTACATTTTATGAAGGGATCCTATGATGATGACATTCCATGATTTTTCTTTAACTCATTAAATTCTTCTTCAATCGGATGATCACATGCTTCAAATGTTCTTGAGGATAGTAATGAATAAAAAATTCTTGTAATTGATTGATATTATGCTTAATTTCGTTGAATTATTTCTGCTAGAAATTTCTCCTTTGAGTGAGATTTAAAGATCGTCACGAATCAGAGAACAATGAGCAACGAAAGGCCAAAAACTCATGTCTGAGGGCAAAAGAATATTCGAATGTTCTCTGATTTGCGCCTTTGCGACAAGGCTTTAACGTACGCTAGGCAGATGAAAAGCAAATCTTTCCCTGTAGACAGAAATAAAGATTCGACGAATAATTCTATCGAATCTAGACCTCCACAACTAACTCCTTTGACGAGAACAAAGAAAAGAATGTCCCAATTCATCAACATCTTTCTCTTTGCCTGTTGCAGAATTACCCCACCGTAATGAGGTCTGTCTGTCACTTTCTCACTCCTCAAATACGCGGGAGCGACGTCGCTGCACAATAGACATCAGAGAAACGCAAGTGGGAGCGTTGACTCGAAATTGCGCAGTCATATTCCTGCTTTCGTTTCCTGATGCTTCAACAGTCTCTTCTCAAATTTGAATTTTCTCATTATTTGTTTCCTGTCATCCTTATTAAGTACTGTATGCTGATGTTTTGCTTGATGCATTTATTTGTTGACTTTACTAAAACGTTCAATCACGCTTTAATGAAAAAGTGCATTAAGTGTTCACAATTCATATCCTGAAAAATTACATAAGATTCTGAGAGAAATTTGAAAACCAACAGCGAAAATAAGATGCAATCAATCATATTTAGAAAAATATATTCTGTCATAAAGCAGGATCCGGCAATTCGCACTTATTAAAAAGAAAGCGGGTAGAACTCGGGAGACGAGCAGATTCGTAGTAACCATGGGTGTAGGCCTACATCTCTCTGTGATAGTGTCATTTTCGGCCTATACCCTGCTAGAGACTCGTAACAGAGATTTATGCAAAAAACATTCACATGCTCTTACTTCAAAAAGCTTATCAACTGCAATATCGATGGGTTAGAATAAGTTACATGCTTAATTCTTAACTATTGATAACTTAATCATGTCCTATTTATAAATAACCAAGGCGGTGCCAGGACTTAAGACTAAATTGCGTTCTACATATCTACCACTGCAAATTGAAACTGGATATACAATAGAAATTTAAAAATATGCGGTGATATAAATGAAGTATACAAATCATTGGAAAATAAACTAAGTTATGAAATGATGGGATAATAGTTTGCACTTTCATAAACAATTTTAACGAAGTTGTGACGCATTGACATTTTCTACATCATGGCACAATTGCTTAACATCGAAAAAATTGTTAAATGCTTGACTAACAATCAAAAAGCTAAATATTTCAAATGAGCCTAGAAAATGAGGCCAATAATTGAGTAGTGGAGGACCAAGCTCCTTTTCCCGGTGATATTCGGAACATGAATTGGGCATCTCAATATGTGTCGAAGAAGGTTACCAGAATAGGAAATTCTATTGACCACAAATGGCTTTCCGAAGAACAATTTGAAAAATATCTCAATCAGATGCTTCGATTTGTCGACCATTGAGCATGACAAGCAAGGGTCATCATAAGGTAATTACAAAAGCAATCGATTGGCCGCAATTAATTAATTGTTGAAAGTATGATGCGATAAATTGATTGCAAACTAAAATGATTCTGATTAATTGATTTCTGATGTTGTATTATTGCAATTATACGTCAATAAGTTTATTTCTAACGTAACTGAACTATTTCTGATTTATAAGAATGCCGACAGAATGCATTACAGAGACAAGCGGAGCCAAAATTGAATACCAAAACGAAACAGGACTTTTGTGCTGTAGGCCCCGAAGTTGAAATGGATAATTTTAGATATTTTGTAATGCCTTTTTTCCAATTTTTAAGATAGCCGCAAGCCATATTTTAAGGCATTTAAAATGAAAAATTCAATATAATCAGTGAACTTATTTGTGTTGTTGATTTTTATCTAATGTATGTAGCTAATTGACATAGAATTATTGCAACTAAAATTGGCTACTTCCAGTTTCAATCAAAATTCAATTGCTTGCTAAATCCGAAAAATTGTGATTTATAGTACAATGCCTACAGACCTATAATAATTGGAACAATTGCATTTCCTGATTTCGAATTTCACTGCAATTAATTTTTGATAACTCCGGCAACAGGTGAAAATGCTATTATTACCATGCACTGTAAAGCATGAAGATGTCAATTTCTCAACTGTGCATTGAAAAGCTTGATGTTTGCACTCATATTTGAAGAGGAGTTTCATTTTCCTGCATTTTGAAAGTTACCGAGTTGTATTTGAGCAGTTCGTTCAATCAATCATCTTCATAAAATGTCAAGATTGTAGAAAGCAGAACTAGAAATATGTTCGAATACATATCGAGCTACTAATTTTATAAGTTTACAACTACAACATTTAAAGTCAAGTGTCTGTAGTATCAACCTCTTCAGTTTTTCTTTGGTAGTGAATAGTGATATTTGCAGTTTTGTTTTATTTACCGAAGGAATAGGGTTCCTTGAAGGCATATCGCTGTCCTCCGATGTCTGCATTTTCTTTTTCCGCATGTTGCCATCGGTCGAGTCATAATGTCTATTAATAATTGAGCCAGGAAAAGAATAGGAGCACTATAGATTGTGTATCTATCTGTTGTTAATCAAATCCTACGACTAGAAAAGGACACATAATTGTAGCAATTCATAATAACTTAGTAGCAACTGAGTCTACACTTGTCCTGATAAATTTCACCGACGGAAGAAGTGAATTTATTTCCAAACTTTGACGCTTGCAGAGAATGAAACGCTTAGTGGTGTCATACTTGAAGTGGCAGTGACAAGCAACTTCTTATATTTTTGCGAAGAGGTTTCGTCAGCTCTCCTAAATGCGTCATTCATATCTGTATACTTAAAATCACTCTTGCATGCACTTATTTCTGCTATGCGCATCTTCATTACAGAAATACAGTAATTCTCAAAGAAATGTCCAGTCTAAAAATGCATAAGTTTTATCATTGAAATTTCGATTCTTTACAATTTTCGCAAATAACATGAAAATGGAAAATGGAAAAGTGGTGAACTCCATAAATGTTAGCTAATCTTCTGTAAGGTACCGTAATACTTTTTGACAAAATAGAACTAGTGTAGTCTATTTCTACATACAGCAAAGAATTATCACAAAACCTTTTATTGTCTAGTAATTCTGTTTCTCTGTCATCATTTTTTGAACATATATGAAAATGGTCTGTTGAACCCCATCTGATCTCACATTACCTTAAATAATCAATAGAATCTTCTGAACGCCTTTTTCCATGATGTCTCTACTCGTATTTTATGGCTGTATGTTCAGTGTAAATATACTCATCATTTTAAAAAATCTTTGACTTTGGTCCGCGATGACTTTTATTACACAAATAAAGTTTTGAAAGGTCATGAAAGCATTTTTAAGTAATTGACGATTCATGGAAGTCGGAATTTTGATTTAAGCATTGAGGAACTCTGTGTTTTTCAGGGAACTGAGGTACTGTTTGGTTAATTTCATTTGGGAAACTATTTCACGTAGGTATATGTAAAGCTTTCTCAAAAATTGTGGTTAAAATTCGGTAAAATAATTTGTCATTCTGAAACTTAAGTAACTCGTTTACCTTGTTTATGTGTTGCTACTGAAAAACTTCTGGAATCAGATTTTTAATAATGAACTATCCAACGGCCCTCGATCTATGCATGGGGCCTAAAATGCTGTGACACGAATGCCATATAAGCAAAGAAAATAACTTTGATCTCCAAGTGATTTTCGACAGGAAGGCCTAAGTCGATTGTACTGGTTAAACACACACTAGTGTCATAAAAAGCAACATGTCTACAGCAATATTTATTTGTAATATCATGCCGATCGCACTTTTTTTGTTTAACATCCTTCATCTTATATGGTTGCAGAATTATTTTCTCTATGACATTCTCAACCTAAAGACACAATAGACAATACAATGTAACTATTGTATGCTGAAGTAGACAATTATTGTTTAATTAATCATATTGTATATCAAAAATAGGCCTACATGAAGCAAATGGAAACATTCTGAAATAGGATTATTTACAGGCTTGCCGTGGGAATTGATTTTGAATTCCCATTCCCACGGGATTTTTCAGTATGATAATACGCTCGCTCGCATCCCATGTATTTAGGTACGGTGTAATTCCAATTCTATCTAACTTTGATGATAAGGCCACAAATGCAAAAAGACAAATTTACATTCGAGAAACAAACGTTCATTGAAAATTTGTCCAAGGATTGACAAACGTTGCTGCTAAAAAGGCATCAAACATTAAAAAATATCAATGGATTGATGAAAGCTGCATATTATAAAAACTCTTTAATGTAGGCCCTATCATGTATAAAGGCCTACGAATGACAGTACTACAATCTAAGAATAGTAGATCTTCAATAAATTATCAATGGACGAACAACCGTTACTTTGAGACCCGCGTGATGCCGAATGAAGACCATCGATGGATTAACAAGCGTCACTTTGAAAACCATCAAGGCAAAAGCAAATACTCAAGAAAATATCAATGGATTAACAAGCAAAATGCGGGTATAAAAACAATCATGAGAATAGCAGATACTGAAGTAAAATATCAATGGATTAACAAACGCAAAACGCTACCATGCGGCAATGAAGGCTATCAAGAGAATAGCTGATGCTCTAGAAAAATATCAATGGATTAACAAACGTTTCTACGGGTATGAAAATCTAGAGAATAGCCGATGCACTAGAAAAATGTTAATGGATTAACAAACGTTGTTATGAAATATATCAAATGAACAAATGTTCATGCAAACCTAGGAACTGAATTATAATACAGTCTCTAACTTACAAGTATATTTTGTGTAAATCATAGTACTGAGCTTGTCAGGCTTGAGCCTTTTTCGAAGCTTTGATAAGAGAATCCCCGCCTCGCTGAATAGTCTTTCTACAGAAGCCGATGACACTGGGGTGAAAAAAAGAATTTTTGCACACTTTGACAAAAGTCTCATTTATGGTCCTTTCTCTTTCCAAAAATCCTTGGTCGGATGTCTGGAGGCCACACGAATGGTCTCAAAAAGCAACATTTCTGTTTCAAGTTGTTCATGAAGCGAAATCTTCATGCGCTTTGGGCGTGGAGCAAACAATGTCTCAAACGGATCGCTGGATGTCGAGGGCTCACGTTCCTGGTTATCACTGACTTTGTCCGTGGGGATATCAGATATATGCATTGAATCAAGCAGCTGATTCAAATAGTTCACAACATTCGATTTGAATCCTTGCATCTCCTGCTCCCATTCATTCATGAACACCTGCAATTCTCGGGTCTTTTTGCTGGAATATCTAAGAGTATTCACCATATCCAAAGCCGTGTTGCAGACATCAATGCCTGACAAATAGCAAGCCGCTTTTGCAAATGATGAACCACAATATGGCCACAGCTTCTTTCTCATATGGTTTCGTAGAAGGCAGCAAGTCTCCCGAGCGATGGCAGGCACTTCTTCACTAATCTGCATTTGGAACAATTGAATATCCAAAGTAAGATACGTAGTTCAGGTAAGATAGATGAGAAGCTGGCTCATCAACCTCAACTCTGTCAAAGAAGCACTTGACGGCTTCCATAATATCCAACAGAGATTTCAGTGAAGGTAAAGGTGGCAAATTGTCAGATACATGACAGTCTTCTTCTGACAGAAATACAGTGTAGTTGTCCACCGCAGATCGAAGTCTAGAATGTTGAAAGCGCCATGGGCGAGTCGTGCTTTTATCAGGAATAGCACGCTTCAGTCGCTTCGCATTTTGATCGCGTACATTACAGAAAGATTCCACAGAAGTCAGATTAGACAGCATGCCACTTAGTAATTCTGGTGGAGACTTCTCGAAAACGTCTTTGTCGACAAGGCATGTTCGGTACAACCAATTCTACCACCCAAGTTCAGCGTCGTTGGATAACGGCCGTCGAACGCTGCGACCATTTTCGGTTCGTTGTCACTAACTATAAAGATGGGTTAAGAGAGCTCACCCTGTTTTTCATCATCCGGTGACTTAATGCATTCTTCGAGAATTTTGAAAGTGAACGAAGCGTCGTGTGGTACATCATCCAAATCACAAATCTTAAGTGGATAACTGAACCAACGCCAATCTTTATCGAGTCCACAAGCAACAATAGCAAAATAAGAAAGTCGATGTTCATGTCTTCCAGACCAAAAATCAATCATGCATGATACACCAGCATCCGGATCGTTGAGACTGTTTCTCAAATGATGTTGCAACTTCGCATGGGATTGCTCTCCCTCAGTCATTAACCCCGATGAAATGTAAGTTCGTCCGATGGAATAGTCATTGATCTTGTTGTTTCTGTGCGTTACCGAAGAAGCGAAGTTTGCGCAAGAAGATGCAATTTGAGCCATGGCGTTGATGGACACAGTCGGATGGCACAAACAAGCTTCAGTACATGCTGCTGCCATTGTTCTTTTGCTTCTTTCGGAAGAGGAGGCTTGCTTGTTGATGGAGCACACTGAAAACTTCGGTGAATGGTGAGTTGATTGGATGACGACGTCGCCGGTGCGCAGTTTTTCTCGAGATGGCGCTTTATTGCACTGACCCCACTCTGGTTGACCCACTGTCCTCTTGTCTTCTTAAACCAAAGAAACAATTTCTTACAGGCATCACAATAAAGGAAAGGGGCCAACAATGGTTTCTTGTCGTCTCCTGAGCTCTCGGCAACCGGTGATATGTCCACTTGCACGGCCTTTATCCTCGAATCAAGATTGGCACTACCACTGGTTAATGACTTCGGTGGCGTAACAAAAGATGCACGAGCAGCAGAAATGTGCTGCTGCAGAGTTTTTTGTCTACTTCGAAGAAATCGCAGCGACGACCTGCCACAGAGTGGGAACTGAAGTTGCAGACTATTATAATTACATCATATAGCTCGGTTCCTCTTCGGTTTGCAGCCTAATGAATCATCGCCAAGCGTCAATCAGGGGAAAAGAATGTTTTGCGAGCTCACATTCCCTCACTTGAATTGTCAAAATTTGCGTAAGTGAAATTGATCATGCAGCGCACGGGGCGAGAGACTCGGTCGGTAACTGACATGGATACTGATTCTCCTCCCGTCGGTTGACGATGCGAATTGACAGACAGCCTCAACAGATAATTACATAATCCAGGTTCTCTCTCTCTCTCTCTCTCTCTCTCATTCAAGACCGATATTAGTCTTTTCATAAGATTGATAAGCCAAGAAAAGAATTGTTATGATGATGGTTACCGACCCGTGTTTCGTCACCCTGACAGAATCATGCTTTTTTCAGACAAGGACAGCCTGCTTAATGTAGACACACCTGTACAATGTACATGTATAAATGTTGTATTTTCACTTCAATCTGTGCGTCATTCATGAGCGGCTTCGCCTAGTCATCCAGTAAGATGAGTGCAACTACAGCCTGCATTCTCGCTTTCTCACAACCTTTGCAAACCAAAAAAGAGTTGATACTTTCAAATAAGATTAAAATTTATCTTATTTTGGTGATCAAAATTTTCATTTAATTCCCATGGGATTCCCATGACCTGAAGCAAGATTCCCATGGGAATTCCCATTCCCACGACAAACCTGATTATTTATCAAGCATAGAGTTACAGATTATACACTCTTAGCCATTCCTCCACGGAATAGCAACATAGTACATGACTTTGCAGGATTGTATATTAATGCTCGCATACCTAACGCAGTTTTCCTAGTGGCAAAATCTATTGCCACTAACTGCGGCTATTAGACAATTAGGATCTTTCTATTGGCATATATTATTCTATAGGATTTTCCTATCATAATCTGTGTATTACTGCTCGAGTACTTCTATCCAATTGATCCAATTTCCCCCATGCATGACAAATTTAGTTGAACAAGCGCAACGAAGCTCCAGCACTTCAAAATAGTGAAATCATGCTTTGGATTAATTTATTTGTCTAGTTTATGGCACCTTGATTTCATTCAAGCATGTGTGGGACTGCATGTAAGTTGTGTGCTTAATCGAATAATGTCAATGCTTGCATTACACAAGTGAAGCAGATAATTTCAATCGCTGAGGCAATTTTAGAAGTAGATGTTCAATGCTTACAGTCAGTGGATAGTTTCAGTTATTCGCTTTTCAATCCACATGGCTCGAGGGGGTATAGGTTCAACTATGTATTTCTGGCTTGATTAGTTTCATATCTGACTGATCGATGTGAAAGAGTCTGCATCAATGGCAAATCTGGTCCTCTCATTAGTGCATCGTCTGGAGTGCTGCAGAACTCCGTTTTAGGACACTGCCTATCTATACTCTATTCTTATCTACCAATTGATCTTTCAAACGGTAAACTTGTCAAATTTGCTGATGACGCATTCTGATTGATACAGTTAGCACAGATTGTCCGAACCCTGATACCGGGGACGGCGGAAGATTATGAAAGAACACCAAATCAGGAGGGCACTTTTTATGCCTGAGTTTTCGACCATGGCATAACTATGGAATAAATTCTAAAATGCTGCTGATATCGTAAATAAAATTTAGGTGTATGTAAATAGATGTATGTCATATGACATATCAGGCGCGTATTAGTTGAATAAGCTTTAAGAAGCGGTTGATTTTTCCTGGCATTTCCATTCAACTTCTAGTTTATTCATTAATCAAATTAATCAGAAAGTGCATATGTATATTGAAGTATATAAGGTGCAGTCATTTAAATACTCCGCATAGTAAACAATCAACTAGAGCCTTTATCTGAAAGTTAGCGCAAAATTTCAATACAGTCGCACCAGTTGAATTATGGGAGAAGGGCATGAAAAGTTGTTAATTTTCTAGGGGGACCATGTGCCCAAGGTGCTCCCCGGTTCCGCCGTGCCTGCCTGAAGCCCTATCTTCGATAGATAGTTGGACAACTGAAAAGCAATATGAGACCCAACGATGCTAAGTGTAAACAAATAATTGTAAAACAAATCAAAAATCTCTTCGTTTCACCGTACCCTGGTATACACATTTGACTCATCTTTAGAGTGACTTTGGATGATGCTGTGATGTTATTATTCCAACAGCCTCGCACAGACTACATGCCATCAGACGCCGCGCGCCGGAATTCTTGATTTTTGTTATGACGCCGTAAGTAGTTTTGGAGTTTATTTTCTCGCATTGAGAAAAGTTAGAAAAAATGCTTAAGCGACTCCAGGGACATCAAAATTCTCAAATCAGCTATCACTGAAATTGAAATTGATATGATTCGATTATTTTTTGTCTTTTTATTCTCATATTTAGTAGCTGGCAGACCTCCATTGCAAATCATCGAAGCAAAACTTTCTCATGAATTACATGCAAAAAGTTAACAATCATTGCAAAACTCATTTATGGAAAACACAGTTGCATTTTAGCATTCGGTTATGACATACAAATGCGAATGAAGCTTAAGACAGATGAGATATCGAAAATCGGCAACTTAGCACATTTTTGTTAAAGCAATAAACAAGATAGTAATTACGCTTAGGCCATATGCATATATGTATCTAATGATGCCTTCTGCAAAGACCTGCAAATCACAAAATTTTCTGAAGTCCTTATTTATAAATTTGCGAGCAGCTTATTCATGCATGCCCATGCATATTCATTAATCGAGCACTTATATGTACATTGAATACAATTATCATGAAAATTGATGCATAGGTCTTCATCTTGCGGTTGTTGAGTTACATGCGATAATTGCTCTGTTGATTTCTCAATTCAACCCTGTTGTGACATGTAATAAGAATGTCAAATAAAAATTTAAATGATAGAAAAATGCTCATGATTCACAACAAAAATATCTACATAGTGATGTACTTGATAAATAATGCATGATTTTGCAAGGCTTTCTATGTCCACAGGTTAATAAGTTCCACGAAACAGGTAATTATTTTCCTGATTGGAAATTATTAACCTGGTGCAGACTTCTATGAAAAAAAATCATGCATTATAACAGGTAATGCATAGATTTCTTCGGTCATTATTTATCACAATAACCTCGAGCCTTCGGCTCTCGGTATATATAACAATAATGACCTCAAATCTATTCATTATCTACTACGTAATGAGCAACATGGAATTCTTTGTAACTTAAAAACATTTTCATAACTATTGCTTCAAGGAGGATCAATCTTCTCATAGCAAGGTGTAATTTCCTCCCATGAGCACACCTTTAATCTGTCAGAAAAAGCATAATTCAACTTTGTTAATCATCAATCCAATAGTAAATATCCATTGACGTAAATCAAAACAGTATCATCCTTTGTGGGTTTTCTTTGAAAAATTGTCTTTTGATATCTAATGTATCTTATATAAGCGATCAGCAGAGATGTCAAAAATTTGAAATTGATGATCATTGATATCTTGTTAAAGCGTGCGTAATGTGGAAAAGTCAACATACAAACTTTTATCAGTCTGTGGTATGCATTGTTAAAAATATCAAATTCAGTTGATTGAAATGAACATCATAGAAAGATACTTGCACGGCTCTTATGCGCCAAGGAATTCAAATCAGATAATAATTTTTTGGACAAGATGCATCATTGAGACTCTTGAATAACAATACATTCGTTTAATCATTAGTTTCCACTAATACAGCAATTTGCTCTTTTAGCAAAAGTATAGGACCACCAAAAGGTCGAAAATTAATTTAAAATTCTTGAGCCTCTTTGATAGTGCGAACTCAAGATAACCAAGACTGATGTTATACGTAGCTGATTGCTGTTATCGGTGCAGGCAATAAAGAAATTTTACAAATCAAGGGAAAATATTGGCTGCTGCTGCTGTATAAAGAATTTCATGCTTACTTTGATTTGTATCACATCAATCACTTAATCAGCATCTTAATTCATGTAGCAGCTTATGATTCACAAAAATTGGATAAATTTCATATTAAATTTCACACCACCTATGATGCTGCCGTGTGGGTCTGGCATACTGTACAATGTGTACATGGATGGCATTCTGCACATCTATGTTTCAAGACGCTTCTATTTTTATATTGAGATCAATTATGATGCAAATGCCGAAAAATCTGAAGTTTTAATGAGTAGAAATTATTAAGCTGTGTCATATGCTCGAATATTAATAATAACATACCACTCACCAAGTTGCGCGTGATTTCAATAATATGTAAATGCATTTTTGGTATATCTTTCTTGATTCGAAATGCAAGTAAATGACATTAAAATCTATATCAAAGAGTCCTGATAGCAGATACGCATATTTTGCATCAGTTGTGGGTAAGCCAAATTGTGATGGCGGTCCAACAATTTTAAAAGGCGGTGGTACGCTTAAAGTTATTTTATTCCATATTTTGAATAGTGCTTAAGGGCTGCTGAACTGTACATTTGCATTTGCTATCAAGAAATGATATTGTTCATTATAAAATCTATGTGAATAACGAAGAATGAAAATTACGGAAACGTATTTTGCGCGTATTCTTATTTCAGTAATATGACCTGATTGGCAATATGATAACATGACTACCATGACATTACTTCATCGAAAAATAACGCTCTATACGTACAGCACGTTCGTCTGCCTACATATACATGCCACGCAATGTACAGTAACATAAATTGGCTCAATTGTATATACGTCACCCAAAAATAAACGGCGTTCAAATACTGCACATAAGCTCCGTTAACGATGCTTTCGCACATGCGATAATGCCAGTCGAGTACAGAATAAATTGTTGTGGTACATACACCATAAAGCATACAAATAAAATTCAGGAAGATACTTGGAAGAAAGGTTGGCTTGCAAAAATCACATATCTTCATACGGTTGGGTTCCTTCACAGTGTTGCTGAAAGTGTTAATTACAAATAAGTTTTGAATGTATTGAGATTCTCTCGTTTAGCAGAAGTATTATGACAACAACCTTCATTCCATCAGGTGATAAACGCTCTTCTTAATAATGCTCTCGATAAGTCCATCATCCTAATCAATGTTCCCACCTTGATTTTCAATCCATGTTATCGGCGGGCACTAACGAATAGAGTTTATCACTACGTTGGTGTCCACAACATTTTTGAGATATTTCCCATGAGATATGTGTTAACCAACAAGCGGAATATAATCTCAATTTCATGTCATGACTGTGGAAAAGTTTTCTTTGAGAACTATATGGGGAATTTATCTCTTAATCATCTCTTCTGCCGGGTTGACAAGTCAGATCTGAGACGGGAAAGATCGACTGACCATTGCACTACTGCTAACTTGATTGCTCAAACGGATAACGGTTTCTGTAGTTTATCTTTAGATTTCATGAAACCGAAAGAAGACTTTTAACAACGGATTCGAAGGAAGGAATTTCTACCGAAAACATCCGAATCAATTAAAAGAAAGGATTTAACAATTGAAGTCTGCGGAAATCAAATTGAAGGAAGCTTAATGGAAGGAACATTTGTCGATCAATTGCATAGTTTCAAATTCATTAATTTGCAGCATTCATATCGCAAAGTTATGGCTTAATTTTATGGCAACCTGAAGTCGTGATGACTTTTAATGTCTTCATGATTTTAAGTTGCCGAGACGAAGAAATTTATCTTTCGATCGTAGTAACAGCTAGTCCTAGATAAATCCTTTTCGTTTTCGTACTCAAAACTTCAGTCAGATACCTTTCCAAGTATTTGTATTTGTTACATTTCAGATTTTATGAGAAAAGGGTATTTGCATTTTCCTGACATCAGATCATCTTGATCAATGTGATCAAAGGTTCACATTATTAGGATTATTTAATCTGTCCACTGATGAACTTAACTTCAACCCAATTTTTTTGTGCATGATTGTAAATGCTTTGATGCACGAGTCACACAGTATGAGCACGAACATAAATGAGTTTTAATTGCGCCTAATAGAAAACAATCATAGTATTAAACATTTTGATTCATGACTATCATGAATTCGGAAATCACAGGAAGCTTGGAATATTAGGAGTCTGGCGAGTTCATCGGCAGTGAATCGCTTTCTCCTCAGAAAAATAGTTTAACAACAAATAGCGATGCAGCAAAGCTATGAAAACAAACGTTGGAATGTTGCTCAACATTTCTTAATCATCATCTTAATATGAAAATGAAATGAAGGAATCTATTATGAAAGAAGCATGGATTGTGCCTCAAAACATCTGATCTGTTTGTTCATTGCCGTGGTAGTAATGAAATATAGAATAGACAAACTGAAGGTTCCTCCAGATCAAAGATAAAAGTTCATCTTCCAATGAGAGTAGTTTTAATTGTTCACAAACTAGCACAAATTGTTTCACAATGTAACAAAGTGCAAGTACAACTTTTATTTACTGAATTTTCTCATTCAATTTTCGATATTGATTATGATGGATCTGAGAGCTCCTTCTTCTGATCACTTCTGTATCCATCCTAAACTATACAACCTGGACTATTTTCACTTCAGCCTTGCAAACGGGTTGGAGGCACGTGGAGGCTATGTCTGATTTTGATGTTCCTATGATTCAAATCTTATAAAAATTTCTTCACAGCACAATTGGCGTGTGCTCGCTCCAATAGTGGTATCAGTTTTTGCTGACTCGGTCATCTTGTGCTATGAATCGCAGTTTAGAATTCGAATTCCACTTCTTCAAAAAACAGTTGAGTATCTGTTGAAAGTTTACGGCAGATGGCTTTCATAAACGACACGCTTTGATCAGCTATCGGACGAAAGTGTCTAAACACAAAGTTTGGAGCATATTTGATTGCAATGCGATATTTGCGCCGTGCTGTATAGTATTCAATTAGAGACTTGGATCTACATGATTTATTTATACATATTTTTAAGTATAAAGAAAGCATCAATAATGTTATTTATGAATTTAAATGCATGATTCGCATTATAGCAGTTATATAAGTAAGTCAATGAGAAAGTTAAAAATCGGATACTGAGAACATTGTCGCAGCGTAAATAGTAGTGATGACAAAAGTTTTTTGAGTGCGCATGTCCTTAGCAATTGTGTCTGTGCGAGTGCTGACAATTTTGCGGTTGATGAGCTAAAGAGTGCTCAGGACAGTGCAAAATGTGCGCTGTGGGAAGTGAGGTTGTTTCCGGCACATACTCATGTTGTCATGTTTTTGTACGACATTATTTATTGCATAATTTTGTTTTATGTTGAATGATATCTAAATTAGACTACAATTTGAGACATTTGTTGGGAGATTAAGCTAATTCGTTGCAAACATGATAATAAAATTTAAATGAAGTTATAACATTTTGCTTGCAAATTTTGCTTAGCTTGATTTCCCGACTATCTTCTTATTTAATTTTTAAATGGATCGATGCCCTTTTTTCGTTAACAAATCGCTTTCTATGTTCAGCAACAGATGAAGTCAACGAATAAGTTTAGTGTGTGACAATCATGGAAAGATACTTAGAAAATATTCTATCAGGCAAATAGCTTTGCTATTTTTTCGATCACAATTATCGACCAGAAATTGACTTAAGTCATAAAATAATGCTTTCTAAGATTTCCTCAACAGATATATTACAATAGTCGTACGATCGACGCACATTCTGGTTTCACCTATTATGTATAACTTTTCATTGTATTCATAGGTTGATTCAGCTGCTTGTGAGGGGCACGTTAAGCCAAAGTAAGGAAAAGAATGGGAAATGTGCTTGAGGAATGTCCAGAAAAGGAATGTCTTTTACTCACTATTTGTCTTGGGAAATATTAGTTCTAGATAATCCTATGCACAAATTACTTAACATACCGTACACTTGCTATGTATGATCCAATGTGCACGTCAGTTTCTCAAAATGATCTATATCAAACTTAGAGAATTTCAGAAATTCGGAGGTTGAGTGCTACAGTAAAATTGTGTCATATGTAGTAGTACATGCATAGAGAATGCAAGGATGGGAATAAATTGATTGGTAGTAAAAAAATAAATTGCAGCACAACTAATCAATTAGTATTAATTACCACCTTCAGCATTAAATTAAATGCAAAGATTGTAATTAATTGTCAATTCAATGCAAATAATCATAGCTAGCTTAAGATATTAAAAGCTCCGAAAATTGGAATGATGACTTTTGCTGCACACGAAACTGAAAAATTTTCAATTCAAGTTTAATATGTGAAGGCAGGTACATTGCAGGACGAGCCCACTATACAAAGAGTAGGTGTGTTGTAGGTACAGTGTCAAATCAAAAAAATAATTTTTGGAAATTTTATATCAAGAGATTCAATTTTTACAATGTTTATGCTCCTGAGGTCAAAAATGCAAGTATAGTACTGATTAATATCTAAATTAATTATATAGATATTTATATAATGAAATATAAATACTTATAGTATTTGATCAAATTCTTAAAAATGTAAATTTTTGCATATCATTCCTGTGTTTAGATTCTGGCGATTCGGTATACTTAAAATTTTAATAATAAAGTAGTATGAGGTTTCTAAGATATCAAAAATAATGAAAATTTACCAATAAAAATCTTAATTAAATGGAAATCAAGTTCCTTATCAAGGAAAATTCATGAGCCGCTTTTTAATGTGCCTAAATCCTCATGTAAAAAATTCAAAATCCTTATTCTGCCTCTTTTCTAAATTTTCGAGCTTGTGAACTCAGCAAATATAGTTAATGGCTTTTTCCAACAGGCTTAATGGATCTGTTATGCTAGTAAGACACGTCCAAATTACTAAGCAGCTTAAAGAATGCTTTCTGCGGTCAATAATAGAATCAATGCATAGAATTAAGTTATAAATGGTCAAAATACCCTATGTAGTTAGGATTATATTAGAGAATTAGATTAGAATTTATATTTGCTCTACTAAAAGCTGTAGCGATAGTACAGTTGCAAAGATAAAAGCCATTTTCATCGACAATGGGTTTCATGTGAAACTTATTGAAGAGCGCATAGCTGTTGGTCAGATTGAGAAAGAAAAATCGAATGCTCAAATAATTCATTGGACCATTCCGTTCATTGATTGAAGACAGTTCCTCAGATTTACGTGAGAGTATTCGGTATCTTAACAAGAGTTTGAAAGGCGCGGAAATCAAGCCGATTTTCAAAACCTCCAAACTTGGAAATTATTTTCAAAACAAAGATGCCATTGCGAGTGGTTTGAAATCTAATGACATTTATGAATACAGTTGTGACTGCTTTCAAAAGCGGTACATTGGTGGTACTAAACGTCACCGAAACACTCGCGTTAATGAGCATGTGAAAGGTCATCCAGTTCAAACTGATATATCTATGCATGACCATTCTCCTAAGTCTGAAAATTTAAGAATCATCGATCAGTACAGGTGTCCTTTTCCACATTTAAAACAGTCTCCAAAATACAGAGGAGTACTCTCCTAAGCCGTGGACTGACATAGTGTGACCGAACCATAAAAGTCAGCCTGCGTTGAATTAGCCTATTTCTTATCTTAATATGTCAATAGGACTAAAATAGATGCGATATAGAAGCATGCATTGGTCACTGTCAGCTATTGAATGAAAATATTAAAATTTCCAAGCAGTCAAATCATGTGTCAATATTCCTCATGCCATTCCAGTTCCCTATGTCTTATCTCTATTCAAACTGTATATGTTCTGGGTTAACTCATCTTGTGACCCAAGGCCATTCAGATGCAAGCAACTTGCCTAATGAATCTATTGGATTTAGAGATATTCGAGACATTCATGGATGTTTTCTTGATAAACAAATTATGACATCATTATCTAATCAAATTAATTTCATAAAGTGTTCGCACCAATGCAAATTACCTTTTACATTCAAGCATCCGCTCACCTTGTATAATGTGGCACGAAATGTATAATTAAATCAAATGCATCATGTTACTGAGGATATCAAAAGACACTCATTGTTTTCACCATTGCAAACTTCGGAGTCACATACTCGATATTCAGGCTTCTCTTCGAGTCTGCATCATTTGTTATGCAAACATGCAAAATTTCGTATACTTTAGAAGCAAGAGCTCTTTGTTTATTCGAATATAAAAGAAAACATAATGGATCATTTTTTCCAAAATGACTTTATGACAAATTTACAGCTTTGCAAAAGTTTATTCCGACGGATGCAGTAAATGAAGTGGTGAGAGATTGACTTTGCCTTGTTTCTCTTTCCATGATAATGTCAATAAACTAGTTTCTAACGTATTATCGCAATGTCCTTCATGCGAGCGTAAAAATGCTCCTAAAATGGTGCCTAGAAACTGAATTTATGCGCAATATAGCTCTGCATAATGAGTGGGTGGCAGATTTCTTTGGGTAGGCCTATATGCATATTAGGGCTAAAAGACAAGAATCCCACCGTTCTTTAGGGTGAATTCCACTTTGTCTGAAATTAATTTTATGCATTTTTCAGCTGGAATAACGATGTCATTATATTAAATCAGATACCAGCATTACCTGCATTATTGGTGGCAATCAGAAAATTAACCGATAATATGCACTAAAATCACAAAATCAATTAGGTATTCAGCTGCATCTCTTTTCGAAATGTGTGAGCATTGGATGTCATGCAATCATCAACTGTCCTACTTCACATCCATCACCATCAATACAAATCCCTATCTGCTTTGCAGCCATACTCGAAGTAAATTTGAGATATGCAATCAACATATAATTTTTGTTTCCTCCAGTATTCACTAAAAAAATGCTACTTTTTGCACACCATTAATATTTCGCCTAAGCTAGTGCACCAGAAAAAATTAAAGATTCTGCTCCTGAAAGGACAATGTTAAATGTGCTAGTTAATCTCTGCTTTACTCCGGGCTGCTTATTTCACGGGGAGCACTGTTGATGTTGAATGATGTGAATTAGGCCTGCTGATGTTTCCTGATATTGGATGAGACGGCAATTCTAAACTAAGGATACAACTCATCATTTAAGGATTGACGTTTATTGATTATTACTGGCACACTATCATAAACGAAATGTCAGTATTGTGCTAAAAGTAGTATTAAATGAAAACTTGAGGAAATTAACTTGACAGACTGTGATTGCGAATTTAAACAAATAATCGTTCAATTTATAATTAATATGAATGACGGTGACAATCACGTCAATACGTGCTGGAAAAGTGTCCATTGTAAGAGTATCTTGCCCATTACTAGGCCTATATCGGAAATTGCGTCCTTGTGATCTCCCGACCTTCATGCCCACTACTGGATATTTGACAAACTGCCAAATAAGGAATTATATATGACTATGTCCATTATAATTCTTCATGCAAGTAACTACAGTCTGCATGAGAATGCCTGCTTGTTTATAACTTATTCCGTAACAACATTCCATATTTATCGTTGAATAGGAAGATTCTGCAAAGTTTCACTCTCAGTTTAATTTGCAAAATAGAATCCAGAGAGGATACTAAGCGTAGGCGATAGTGTACAAAGAAGTGGCAAGGAGGATAGAATAAATTGTAGATCGCGGTGTGATGTGACTCTTGACTCGACATTGGTTACTAATTTTGCAATAGATGTAAATATGCACTAGTTAATCAATATGTGAATCTAATTAACGACATCTTCACTATGGAGTATTTAAAAAACGTGCGATAGGAAATTATATGTGCTTGCCATGCATTTAACAGAATAAATTATTTGAAGTATAATCATGATCAGTAAGATGGTTTAAAGTCCGTCTACATAAAAATAAAAGACAATAAAAATTATGTTTTGTTGCAACTGATGTCTAGATTGTACTTTTTTATACTTATAAATGCCAAAGGACTTTGCAAGTGCCTATAAGTTGTTTGAAGAAAAAAATCTTACCGAATAAATAACAAGTTTTTAGCCTATTAATGACATGATTGCATCTTTAGGGGTAACAGCATGCAAATTGATAGCCAGATTTATAGAATGATCTTGATAGATCAGATAGGTAGGTGAAAGGGGCTTGCATTATCATAGGACTCTTGGTAAAAATTAGCCGTTATTACCACCAATTAGCCTTTTAAGACAGTAGTCGTTGCTACCAAATTGAAATACCCTCATCACTGACTGTTATGCAAGTTACAGCCCAACGCATAATTCTTCTCATGTGCAATTAAAAACCTTACAATGTTTGTCGAGGCTTTATCGAAACATCTCACCTGTACAAGAGACAACAAATGGGTTTCGGGAGGTTCACAGACGGAAGGCAGTTAATACTTGGGTGGGGAGGCGAGGAATGTTTGAAGGTCTACACCGTGTCAACATCTTCCAGTGAGTACGAGTCTTCCATCGAATAATCGAGTGGTGCAGAAGCTTGAGCCCTGCGTGAGTCATCGTCTATTTCTTCACTAATTAGATCTTGGCCCATGGCTTCAGCCCTTTTTCTCTTTTCAGCGTCGTCTTTCTCCCTCTTCTCCTTCGCTTGTAGAGTGACCTGTTGGAAATGCTTTAGAATGTCAATCGGCACGGGGAAGATAATGGTTGAGTTCTTCTCAGCGGAAATACTATTCAAAGTTTGTAAATAACGCAGTTGAAGGGCAATAGGACATTTGCTAATTTCGACGGCCGCCGCTTTGAGCGCCTTTGAAGCTCGCTGCTCACCACTAGCTTGAATCACCTTTGCTCTGGCTTCTCTAGCAGCTTCGGCCTCTGCAGCCATCGCACGTTGCAGCTGTGTAGGCAACCGGACGTCTTTGATCTCCACTCGTTCCACTTTGACGCCCCAAGTGTCAGTGGCCATGTCGAGGCACTCTTGCATAAGAGCGGCGATCTCTTCGCGAGCAGTCAAAAGTTGATACAAGTCGACAGTGCCTAATACATTCCTTAACGTCGTTTGAGCGAGGAGACGCGTAGATCTGTTCGCATCCTCAACATTTACAACGGACATGACTGGATCGTAGATCCGGTAATAGACGACCGCGTCAACAGCAACTGTTACCGAGTCTTTGGTCAAAACTTCTTGTGTTGGCACATCGAAAGTGAAAGTACGCAGGTCAACGCGCTTTAGGGAGTCTAGACAGGGGAAGATGAAAATGAGGCCTGGTCCCCGTGCACCATCCAGTAAACGACCGAGCCGAAACATTACGGCGCGTTCGTACTGAGCAATGACGCGCATACAGAAGAAGAGGGAGGCGGGGAAAGTAATCAGAATGAGCATCACGCTCAATACACGCATCAAAGTTTCACAAAAAACAATCTCTCCTTCTATCTGTTGTCCTTTTCCCAGTCGCTCCGGGACAAGTGTAAAGCCACGTTTCCTCAGGGGACGCTGGTGCAGCATTAACTTGGACTCATCGTCTGATTGTTCTGCCTCAGCCATGCCGCTTCCTCCTGGCAATGGAGTCTCCACAGTGGAGGCGAATGATACCGAATGCTTAGGGGTTGTGTCCGAAGGTTGATCTGTCGATACGCCGCTGTGACGTTTACCCCCAGCACCCAGCGTGACCATAGTCACGACTGGGGCGGGACTATCGAGTTTGACGTACTCCGACACGGTGATTCTCAACTGGAGAGGATGCGGAGCAGACGGTAAATGAAGAAACAGAAGAAAACGAAACACCTATTGCTGAGGCAGCCAATCATTCGAGAAAATGAAAGAATACTACAGCTGATTGGATGTTGGAGAGTTGAATTTTGGAGTTGCACAAATGAAGACAAGTCATGATGAATGAAATGCAGTCTCATCTACGGACAATTCCAATCTGTTAATTTCACACGTTATCAAAATTCAGACAAAAGAGTAAATTTCAAACTTTCTGTCTGTGTCTTATCTTCATTCAATATCAGGCTCACTGCGCTCTATTAAGCACGAAATTGTGAACAAAGACACTTTCGATTTTCGATTACCAAAGTTAAACAATGCCAAGATTGTCTTAAAATCAAAATAGGACCCTTTGATATGGCCATATTATTATGTTTGTTTAATGCTGGCATTATGTCATGCATGGCTAAGCGACGGTTTTGATTTGAAAATCAAATTCATCTTAATCGCAAGCATATTTTATAATGTGTCTTGTACATGTTGTACATGTGTGCACAACTGCAATTGTGTTTCTGTTTTCCGATAATTATGGAAATAAACTTTTATTGAGTTATTTATGCATCACTATTTTGTAGCCATACGCATTGGATGCAAAAATGTCAGTTCTCTTGAGTCGTGGAATTTTGTCTGCTCTGCTTGCTATAGACCGGCAGCCAGAGCGAGTTTCTGCACGGAACGAGGCCGAAAGTGAGACTTTCATAGAATGATGTACACCCTATGCCTACTTCGAATCTGCGAGTCTGCCGAGTTCTAATGAGTTCCTATTCTTGACAGATGTTAAACCAGATGTTAATCCAATGGGACACAGATCGCAGTTTTTGGTCAAAATGAAATGTTCTGTGTTTTCTCTGATTAAACGAAAAAGTACTAAGCCCAGAGTCATACTTTTTTGGCATGGAATGTCTTCAGGTCATTTCCTTTCATCTTCATGCACCCCTGTCTGTAAAACTGAACACATTTAGATTTGGCGAGCCTCTTAATGTCGGTTAACACAAACATTTTGAGCAACTTTATCCATATTCAACCACATTGCCGATCAGAAGCATGATAATAGCACGTGCACATCATAGGAAATGACCTGAAGACAGTCCATGTCAAAATTGTGACTCTAGACTTAATACTCCGCAGTTGATAAGCGAAAACATCATTTTCACCTAAAACTTCAATCTTCCATTGGATTAACATGTGAGAAAACATAGAAAATTTCATTTTAGCCAAAAACTGCAATCTGCGTCCCATTGGATTAACATGTGTTTTTCTTTGATCCTGTCTGACAAGAGGAGGAGCTAACTAGAAGTCGGCAGACGCACCGATTCGTAGTAGGCATAGGGTGTACATCATTCTGTGAAAGTCTCACTTTCGGCCTCATTCCCTGCAGAAACTCGTTGTGGCTGCCAGACTACTAGTATTTTCTGCACCTGCATTATTCGCTGATTTGTCACCGCTAAACTCCAACAAAGGCATCCGTTCCAATCCAGTTCTAACAAGATATACATTCAATCCCATCCATCATGCGCTTACAAATCACTGATACACGCGTATCGCAGAAATTATTGTTGAAATGATGTTGGATGTCAGTCAACATGATAGTCGCTGCGATGTCACTAAACTGGATAGTTATTCATTATTTGAATACAGTGTATGATTGCTATGTTTTGATAGATGGATCTTGTATTTTGTATGCTTGCATTGTCTTATGCCTTATTGCCGGTCTTCATATACCGGTAATTATCTTAATACATTTTTCATATGAAGCTTAATTGTCGTCTTCTGAAGGCATCCACTGTTAACCAACGAATTATACAAGCTTAGTTCTATTAGAATACCTAAATGACGCTATAACATCAGTGAGGTTGATAACTTCCCTCAAGCATATGCATGATTAGATGACAGCATTTCGTTACATCATGACTGCTGAAGCCTGGGAAGTACCAAGCCCTACTCATTGGCTTCTAAATATATAGTCACAATTTGCTAAATTCGCCAAGTCTGTGGACATTTTTTATTCCAAATATACAGTATAGTATGGCTTTGCAATATTTAGAAGTCCGTGGACTACTCTACATAAGCACACTTGTTTTCACTAATTCAAAGTCCAGCCCAAACTCTTTGCCAAAACGCTATGCTCCATTGGTTTTCTAGAAAGCCTAATTTGGTTCCTGATCAGACAAGCCGAGAAACCAATTTCGAAATATTTTGAAGCCGAATTGTCTAGAGTGGGGCCTGATCAAAACAGTCGCTATCTAGATGTGTGTAGTAGCTAGAAAGAGGGTCGTTCGACATGAGGAATATTTTCCAGCCTATACACGTAAAATGATTGTAGGTATATACCTGGTTCATTCAAATGACTTACAGTCAAATTATCATGTTAACATAGAGGATCAAAGTCTTTTACGATGATCGAGGAAAATGAATCTAGCAATTAATGGCAGCAAGTGCAAAGGACTCCTGATACAAAAGTACATTAATAATTATAATGCAGATGTCATCTTTAACTTACTTGGAGTTATCTTCATTGATATGATACCCTAAACATTCTGGGAGTACACCTACGATTATACTCTCGTGCAAAATGGTCTGTTCACATCGACAAAGTAAGCAAGATAGCATTCAAAAGATCGTATCCGATACGTGTACTCAAGCCATCCCTAACTCCTGCGCATTTAAAATCTACTTGCTTTACATTAATTCGTTCGATACTCGAATATTGTGCTCCGTTGCTTTCAGGCTTATCAACGACTTAATCGAATCATCTTGAGACTATACAGCGACGATTCCATCGCTCAATCTAGCCAAGGGTGCACGTACGAGTGCTTTGTCTCACTTGATGTTCGTATAGAGCCATGACCTCTGACAGGTTTCTCGGGAAGATGATGAAAACAGATTACACTCTCCAGGGTTTGCTATCACCAAGATCGGAGGCTGGTTGCTTTCTGCTGCCCGTAAGACGAACTGATCGACGTGCGAGGTCTTTCGTAGTGCACGCTTGCAAACGTTCATAAATTTTGTATCCACGATGAAATTACGAAGTACGAACTTTCCTTTATTTATCATTCATGTGAAATTTTCTTTTCCAATTTTTTTAAATGATGTACATGTATCTTCACTAATTTTCCTTTAATTTCTCATTCAGCTATGAATTAACACGCATGTATTATAAACAATTCATTTGTATGTTTCAATTCTACGAACATCAAACTTGGTTCAACGTTTTAATCATCCTTGAACTTGCCTGCCGTTAGTCAATGGAGTGGTCTGACCTGAAGAAGACTGGTCCTGGCAACTGACCGGACTGATTATCTTGATCGCTCTCGAACACTGCATGAAGCAGCATGACACAACTGTACATGAAGAGCTATTTGGAATGATAGCAATTTCCGCTCTTCGTGCCTAAATATCGACTGCTGATGTAGATTTGATATACAAATTAATGCATAGATTCAAAGCAGAAAGCGGCAACATTTTATGAATTCCCCAGGTTGATGTAGTGTGATTTCCTCAGGGACATGCATTCATGCATGAAAGTTTCAAAGATCAGAAAATATTTTACAAAAACTGCTAACATTCCATCGTTAATGCGTTATGTGTTCATGGAAAAAAAATCACAAACAATAGGGGAGTCTTATTGAGTCAAAAGAATGAAAGCAGCGGCAAAGCATATGATGGCTCGAGAATTTGAAATGCATGATATTTATTAAATATAAGAATGAACATCTGACATCTAATTCTCTTTGTACACGGTCGAATAGCAACGCGTGCTTCTTGCATCGCTAATTAAATGACTACTTTCTTCTAGCGTCACCAATGCGTGATAAGACGAAACCTTTTACGTGAACGGATACCTTCAGAATCAGATAGGTTTGATCAATAAGGTCATCTCCATATCTCCATATCTCCATAAAACGTTAAAAATGAGAGGAAATAGAGTAGCAGACAACGTGTGATTTCCATCAACTTCTTATGATTAAATGTTCTTATTACGACGAAAAGTCAGACTCTATCTCTCTTTTATGGATGCAAATTGAAAGTGCTACACCTATAGGCCCACACAGTATTTTCTATAGTGAGTTCGCCAATAGAAGAATATTCCAGGGTGAGGCCCGCTGCGGGCATCTTCATTTTAGCAGGCATTCGCCTACGGACACGGACATGTACAATAATGACTATCTCCTAATCCATGCCAGGTCAGTGGATAGGCAGGTAGGGATTCATGTCGGCGTATGAGTAGGCATAATGTGGGCTAAGCTTATTATGTAATTGAATGTAGTCACCATCGAATTTAGTAACATCGTATTCTTTAGTCACTTTTTCTGAAGGCTAGACCTATGCCTATATTAGTATTCTACATATAGGCTATATTATCCTGTTGTGAACGATTGTATTCTTTAGAATGTCGCTCCACAATGAATGGGTTCATATAATATATGTACCCCTCGCACGCATATTCACAGAATGGAAAAGTTTTAAGACTAAATAACATAGACAGATGACATTAGACTAAAGCAATGCGGCATGATCACACCTAAGTTTGATCTCAAAGGGCCGTATGCACCAATGCATTTATCAAAGAATAAATGCTATTCCATAAATAAGAATAGACAATTTGCATTGCTTGTCCGGGCTAAGCTTTATGCGCGGTTGGTGCATATGGACTGAAAACTCTAATTCTAAAAGTTTGTAAATGTGAGAAATTGATTTGGGCGTGATTACTAATCGGGCGTGCAGCTTGCATTGTTTCACGATGTCAGATGTGAGAGCATCCTGCATTGCCAGCTTCCACGTTTCTCGAAAAAAAAACAATGTAAGCTGGAAACTTGAAATACTTAGCAGTTTCTACTCAGGAGCAATAACTGAAGTGCGGGCAATGTGGCGACGGTGCAGGCACAGTACACACCCCAGGATAATTGTCGTGGCTAATTGTCTTGTCACCAGACGAGTTTTGCATGACTTTCACACAGGGATGCGGAATCCTATCATTTTGATAGGACTCCGACTCCGGGTGGCCAGTATATATAGCCTAGATTTTTTAAAGAAACTGGTAAATCATAGATCATCATAGGCTTTCCTGAACCTAGCTTTAGTGGTTATTGCTGTATCAATTGCCAATCATTTTCGATGAAAGTTGATCAAATGTCGCTTTATGTTGGATACACACGACTCGACTCCTCCCATCTTGTTGATGTGTGCTTCACACAGATTTTCTGCAGTCTCTACCAGGTAGGAAAATCCCCATCCTTCTTCAAAAATATGAGTACACTTTCGTTTTTAATATACGCTTTGGAGGAGATATCACACACGAATAACGTGAGGGTAAGAGGAATGTTCTCAAACAAACTAGTATTTCAGGTCTGTCTCTGATGTGACCTTTGGTGCGTAGGTGTGATCGAGGCTAGGAAGGCTTGTCTTCTCTATTAAATCACCGAGTGAAAAGACAATCCTTTTTTCACTATCACGATTCATTCCCTCAACTATTACAAGCTAAGCATGTACTGCTGTCTCTGTAGTTTTGTTTGACGGAGAAAGTTGACATCAGGACAGTGACAACTAGATACACGGGGATAAATAATTTGTTTGTATTATACTTCGGGTCTAGTTGTAGGCCGGAGTCCGGAGTCTTTTCATTTCTCTCCAAAGTTCTTTTCCAGTTCTATAATTCCATGATAGGTCTATTTTGAATTGCTTCCATTGGATTGACGTGAAAGACACATTGTAATCTTTCAACATAGCGAGCTGAATAATTTAAAATCTTAAATATACTTATATTTTCATTTCCATAGATATACGTTTGCTTTTCAAACATGGAATATTTCTTCAGATCGATTTAATGCAAACTTTATCAACCTTCTAAAGATCCGAGAATAAACTTGTTACATGCATAAGTGTGGTTATAATGATTTTACGCAAATCCCTAGATGGAAACCCTTTTCATTTAGAAGAAATGTTTATATGAAGCAAATTTGATTAGGATTTGAAACTCAGAACAGTCTGACAGTTATCAAATAATAATATTTATCAAGAAATCGCGCAGATGGAGATGTTTATTATAAATATTCATGATTCACTCTGGCTGCATGAAGATTTTGCATTCAAATTGGAATTCATCCGATGCAATCGGGATGAAAGGTGCTCCCTCTATTCAATGGGCCTCTCTCTATATTGCGAAATCAAAGCAAATTGATTTTAGCAAAAGTAATGCTTTCCATACGCGTTTCAGAGTATTTACAACTCCTTTCTCGATGGATGCACGCAAAATCGAACTATAATGTTATACGAAATAATTGATATGATTACAGTTTAAAAATGACATGATATGCAAATGATTATCAGAGACGGACCCATTCCTTCATTGTTGAATTTGTAACGTGTCTTCATCAGCAGAGCTCTATAGCAACGTGGATGCCCGGAAGACTCTCCGAAATAGACGTAATTACACCGTCCACAAGTGTATGCGACAAGAACATTTAGCTTTAAGACAAGAGGAAACAGCTTCTTTATTCTGAAAAAACATGCCAGTTTTTGATAAATTTTTGCTTAATATATGTCTTCACTTTTTCGGAAATTGACGATTTCCGAGAATGTAGGGTAAATTCCAGTTTATAAATTTTATATTATCAGAAGTGCGCATATATTATGTTTGAAACTTTCGGTCAATTCTCTCCTTTGCGTCATTGATGGATGCTCCTTGTTGCCGTTGTTAATAAACATCAGCCGATTTTTTCATAGGGCTGTTCATAAGCTTCAGAATCTGAGAAATCCGCTTAGCTCGATAAAGCAAGGACCTCATACCTGACAGTTTATGCAGCTTTGACGCAAGGGTACAATTAGGAATGTACACTTCTGTATATTCAATCATCTTTTCGGTGCCAGAAATTTTTCAGTCTATTATTAATTTTGGCAATTTCCGCATACATAAAATACAGATGCTGTTGCTTTTCTCGGTTTCCATGATGAGCAATGAGGTAACTTTTGACAAGTAAAAAGCTAATGGGGAGCAACTGACATTCAAAAATTACTTGGGAGTAGTCAAGTAGGCCTAAATATTTTTTAAAAGTGGCAACTTTTGACCAGTTTGAAAGAAGCTTGCCGGGAGTAATGCCGACACATCGAGCTAGAGTTTGAACACAGACGATGCGAACTTCATCAATTGCAATATACATATACATGTAATAAGAACCAACATTCACATGGAGCACATCAATCACTTTCAAAATCTCACCTCACATCGAAGTGCTTTGCTCTGAGCAATTGTTGGCGAATCATAATTTTTACAAGTAAAACACAGTCTTCTGTTGAGAAGCCTAAAGGGGTCTACAAAAAAATAACACTTTCTGAGATGTTTTACTAAGAAGTCTTTGATTATTATCATCAATTGTTGTGACATTCATCAATAGCAATAGATTATTGATCAATATGAAGCAAATTCTGATACCATTTCTATTTAATAAAGGAGTATACAGAGATGTATTAGAAGTTTGAAAATCCGATCCGAATACGACTTTGGATCGCACGTGTAGGCCCTATGCCTTAAATTATAAACCAAACGCAAAACTGAAACTTGGACTAAGCTTTTATCGAAATTCTTCTTTCAGAGAGTGACTAGAGTTTGTTGAATGATGTGAATGCAGAAGTCTATTACACAATAGGACTAACCATCCACCTACGGCCTACCTATGTTTCAATTATAAAAAATGGCAAGGTCAATAACAGGTAGCAATGTGCAGTCTCAGTAGATGTAGGCGTATTTGACATATTTAACACCAAATGTCATTTTTGACTTTAAAATAGTGTAAATGTCTTAATGTTGTTCATTTAACATGTATTGTACATGTATTGTATACGTGTATACAATGTTGGCAATAAGAGCATGGACCTAATGGTTATGGGTATCATCATTATCTGAACGAAGGACAAAACTACTGAGATAAAAATATGTGTAAGATATTGATAGAAAGTTATTTTATAATCAGTCGTAGAAGAATGTACTATAGAATGGAGAAATGGATAATATATTGCATAAAAAAATATCAGTGAAATGCTCACTCTCACCTACAGATTTGAATATTGAAGTGGGAATTTAGCAACCCATGGATACAATGGGAACTTATTATGTCACCATTTATGTTTTTTTATTATATGGAACCATTATATCACCCGCATGACAATACATTTTAAGCCTACATCATCCCCATTTAATCTTTAATTATACAAAAATAATTCATCTATTTAATTGCATGTGTATACACATTAAACAATAGCCAGTTCAGTTTAACAAACAGTTCAGTTAACAAAATTGATAATGAATTTCAAGCTCGCTGATCACTTTCACGATTTGGCATCATGTTTCGGTGAGTCTACAATAAAGTTAGTTCATTTAAACGAATTTCCTTCATTTTTGAGCGAGGATTTTTTAAATACTTCAAAACGCTACAAGATCTTTCATTTGTTGCTGCTTTAACGGGCAGTGTGGCCATTATTCGGAGAGGAATAGTCATATTGGGAAATGCTTGTATTTCCTTTGCCTCAGACAAAGCTTCCAAAATTGAATTCGGCCCGTCACAAATTTCTCGAAGCTGCTATAGTATCATTTCCATCTCAGGAATTCTGCCTCAGCAACAAATAAACCTAATTCACTTCACACGCACACGCGTGATGTTTGATATCAATTTAGTGTGCACTGTACAGTATTTGACAGATTCTGCGGAGAAGTGGCATCATTGGTTAGCTGATGTTATGAAATAAATTATTTTGAATTATATAGAATTATGAGAAAATATGCAGTCGGTCGGATTAAACCGTTCACACATGATCATGGTCGTCTGACGAAGAAATCCGACATAATATGATCAACCCAAAGGGGAGACATGGCACCATTGCCTCCCCCTGGCTGCGCTACAGGCTCAAATTCACTTCGCATTCCGATCGGATTCGCACTGAGGGATCAAGGTGTGGCATCGGATCGAATCGGATAATCATTTTTCCCGAAAATCCGACATAATGAATTTTTAATTGATGCTAGAATCAAAAATTCAACGTACTGTATTTCTGCAACATGCGGCAACATGCAACAATGCTACATTGACCTGAAGCTCGCAAGCGTGCGTTTATAGGCCAACAGGCCAGGCCGGGAAGAACTAGAGCACTATGGGGTAAATCCATTTTATACTCGTTTAACAATATTAGTCAAAACACGTCTTTCGTCTGTTAAATCCTTAGTTCTGAACCAATTTTCATAATTATTTTTTCACTTGATCCATAGGATCTCATCTTTTCGGTCCTGACAAATTCAAATCAATCTAACAAAGTTTTTTATGAAAATTTTATCTCAAGGCAGAAAAAAATCAAAAAGCCTGTCCCAAGCATGTACTTCATCTTTGGGAAGAAATTTCGTTGTGATTTACTTCAATTATTCATATAAAGTTAAGTATCATGTGAAAGCGCGTGAGCCGTACTTTCAAACAGACTATAGTTCAAGATTGCATCTACATTGATTTGGGATATTTTTTCAATTGGCCTCTGGTTGACCTCTGTCCCCCAAAAATTGTCTTCTGACCGATACACATTTCTCAACTTAGAAATGATATTTTTACATTCTTTAGATGACAAAATACATTATTGTGTGTCTAGTTGTTGCAACAAAGGAAAAAAATCGACTATCGATCATCGCAATCGAGCAATTGTGAATTTTAAAAATTGTCCCGTACCAGTGTCCATCTGCAAGAATTTTTTAATTTTTCTCAAAATTTCAATGTAATGCTGAAGCCGCATTTTTTATCCGGATTTCATGAAAACTCATGTATACCATGGTGTAGCATGATCATAGCGAAATTTTATTTGATAAGACAATAATTGTCATTTTCAAAATCTCGTAAAACGGCCAAAATGTCCATCTGACCGAGATCACAAAATCATCGGTCCGAAGACACCACTAATATATTTAAAGTACAAATGTAGAAATTTGTACAAATATTCATTTGGTGTGGTCGCCACTATGATTTTCGAGTTCAGCATGAAAAATTGACTATATATGCAAATTTTCAAAGAAAACAAAGTTGCTAAGTTGAAAAGACAAAAATTGGCTAAAATGTTGTAAAATAAAATGCATATACTCTAAGCAGCTGCTACTAATAGGCCTGTGTGGTATTTGATTACCGGTACCTAGATTATGACGATAAACATAAGAAATTCAAAATATTAGGCTGCAGGTCTTTTTGCATTTTATACGGCCTATGGCCACCTATAAGTAAGTCAAATTATGAATTGTTATAAAAATTGCTTCACGTACAGCGTGGTTTGTTATAAAGCAATAATTTGTCGTGATGAAAGTGACTATACTGTACACGTGTAGGCCTACTTTAGGAAAACCATTTCCCTATAATAAGCCTACTTATTATTGTCATTTTATTTATTGATATATACTCAGGTAAAGCTTTGATTTGGAATTGTAATCAGAATTAATAAAACCGTATGATTATTCGATATGATCAATCATATCGACACACCGGTAACCATTAACCAAAAGCAATAGTATAGGATTGACCGACTTAATTACAAGACATATATTCATTAGGTTCGGACTGATCGGATTATTCGTGCTATACGACTTTGGGGTCAGATCGGATTCGAATTTTGTTTTCAAACCGTCGGATCGGATTGAGTGCCCCAATCCGATCCCTACTCACACCTCTAGATTATATTGCATTTTATAGATTTGAAACTTGGGCATTATTACGAAGTTGTTTATTACTAAGTTGGTATTTATTCAGTTTTGTGGGTGTGAGTGATGTTGGTGAATCCCGTTTGGTTGAATATGAAATAAGAGTTTCATCAAGTAGATGTTGTGCTTTACCTAATATTCTTTTCGAGCTTCATTGTCTGAATATGGAATTCAAGAAGTGTGTCTCAAAGCGGCTAGCTATCTGTGAAAAAGAAAAGTCATATTGGCCTACGTCTTCTGAATATATGGAGCGGGGAAACATCAAAGTTACATGGAAAGGCCCAATATGTCATAATTCCAATATGACCCGTCTCAAGTTGCTCATACGATAATATCCAGGAAATGATGATGACAAAATCGAATATTTGACATCTAAGAATATTCAAAAGATACACCATCTTCACCGGTTACAACAAAAGAGTCACTCACTGCTGCAATATAAATTGACATTATACATGTATATACATTGTAGCATGATTTCCCAAACGTCTTCATCTTTAAGAAAAAACAGAAGTGTTTCTTCGACCGGACGTGTTTATTCCATCTTCAGCGGAGGGCATCAAATTTACAATAAAGAAAAATGGTTTATATACAAATTAGAAGATAGAAGCAAGCGGTTTATAATTACAGCTCAAGATAAAATCAATAAAATCAGTTCGACGGCAAAGTTCATAGGCTCAGGTATAGAGGTGCAGATCTATTCCGTTATTGCTTTCTTTAACTAAAATAGATTCCAAAATCAACGGATACTTCTGACTGACCAATGACAGTGAAATTTTCTGGCTTCGGTGTATGAACATACATAGAAATTTCAGTAGGCCATGGATAACCTTTTAAATGTTCACTAACACGGATGGCTCAATGACGTTTGGTAGCGCCAACGTATCGCATTTCGCAACGGCCACATGAATATAAATATGAGACATAGATTTTAGGCCATTCGCAATAGGATCTTTGTTTGGAAAGAAATTTTGGATTTTAGATGTTTTATAAACAGGGCAAATACGGACATTTGAGGGCAGCTCACTAATAATTTCAATCACCCGACGCTGTAACATAGGATAACTAGTGTCAATGAAGGGAACATACCACTACAGAATTTTCGTATTAGCGTTTTCATCTTCAGTAGTTGACTTGAGATGTTCAGATTCAATTTTTCTTTCTACTTTTTATTTATTTATTGAAAGTAAAGACAGCAGAACTGCTGATACAAATAGTAACACAAAAGGCATTTACAGAGCGAAGGTAAGTAAGGAGGGCACGTCGAAAAAAGGAATTGTTCTCAATATTGCAAATACTCTCCGGTAAATTGTTCCATATAGTAAGCGTAAATGGCAAAAACGAATTTGTGAAATGGCACGTGGATTGGGTATCACCCGGTATGGCAAACTGCAGCTTGTGACCACTGGTAGCCGCTCGCGTATCCCGTGTGAAGGATCTTCGTGAGAGTTGGAAGCTACTAAGAACAATATCCGGGGACTTGGCATAAATACTGTTAGTAATTTGATGCAAGTTGCACATGGACAACAAATTTCTCCTCAACATGAAAGTGTCCAGAGTGTTAGGATCATAAGCAATGGAACGAAGGAATTTTCTTTGGAACCTTTCAACTTTCTCAATAGTCACCAGTGGGATGTTTGTCATTATTGATGTTCCATATTCCAAGACTGAGCGAATCACCATTTTGTAGACATGAAGTTTAGCTGACCTAGAAAGTTTGTATCCTGTCCGTCGAATCATGCCGAGTTTCATTGAAGCAACTTTCAATCTTTGCAACATATGAGGTGTCCATGATAAGTTGTTGGTTATGATGTGACCCAAAATTTTGATGGAGTCGGTTGCTGAAACGTGTGAGCCTTGAAATGAAATAAATTGGTCTGAATCCAAAATCTGCCTTTGGCGACTAATCACGGTATATTGAGTCTTTGGAGAGGAGAATTTCACTTGCCAAGTATTTGCCCAGTCACTGACCATCTCTAGGCAGAAGGTGATGGCTTCGCGGGAGTTAGAATAGATTGTAACATCATCGGCGAAAATAAGCACCTTGCAGTTGTTGACAAAGGCAGGGAAGTCGTTGATGAATAACAAAAAGAGTAGAGGTCCCAATGCACTGCCTTGGGGAACCCCCGCACTCAGCTCAGCAGTAGATGATGAGAGACCATTCACAACCACAAACTAATGTCGACGATACACATATGCCTCAAGCCATCTCAAAAGTTCGCCATGCAACCCATAATGGTGACATTTTGCAATGAGACCCTTGTGCCAAACTCTCAGAAACGCTGACACCATATCAAGCGAGATGACATGCATCTACTGCTTTTGCTCAAGACAATGCAAGCTGTCTTGTACGAGGATTGATATTGGATGGGCACAAGAGTGACCTCTACAAAATCCAAACTGTGCATTGGAGAGGATGCCAGCTTCGTTCAGGTGGTTGCGAATCACAGATGCAATAATCACCTTATGTATTGGAACAATTTGGGCTGTGCGCCATTGAAGGGGAATGAAACCAGAATGAAAAAATGAATTGAATAAGCACGCCAGAGGTTTGCAAAGAACATCGGCAGAGTTCTTGAGCACAGTCGCTGGAATCCCATCAGGACCCGTAGAAGTATTGCACTTTAACGACATAATTGCAGCATAGGCTCTCCGTTGAGCAACATTTTAGGAATTCTTGATCGCTTCGATTTTCCAAGGACTGTGTTAACTAGCTTCCACCAATCTCTGCCATTAACACCATCAACTCGAATTGCTATCTTGTTAGAGTAAGTCCACTTCTCACGACGTATGGCTGAGTTAAGTAGGTTTCTAGCATTCTTGTATTCTGAGTAATCCGAATCGCGCCGATGCATCTTCCACTTGTTCCACAAGTACAGTTTCCTCTTGGTCAAAAGCCAGCATTCACGATTGAACCACTTCTTTCTCTTTAGATTGTGCTTCAACCGGTATATTCTCTTTCATAGCGTCTAGAATGACTTCTGAGAAGAGATACCAACAGGTTTCGAGATCTTCAGTGTTAAGGATTGAACACCAGTTGGCAGAAGCAATATCTCCACGCAGTCCTTCCCAATCGCTATTCTTGTAGTCCCAAACTACGACCGACGAAACGTTTGGCTTCTCAGCTCTCATACTAACATCCTTGAAACTAAAGACCACAACACAGTGATCACTAGTTCCAACAGGGGGCTCCGTGCGTAAGTATGAGAAAGATTCTGTGTCGTCCACAAGGACCACATCCAGCAAGTTACCAGAAAGAACTCCATCAGTAGACGAAGAGAAGATCCTAGTTGGATCACGTACTATCTGATTCATGGCCAACTCAGTACTCACGTCAAAGCCGCTAATCCCAGAGGACGAACAATGATTCGTAAACGGTAGCCAGGTAGGGTCATGCATGTTGAGATCACCAGCAATGCAGAACTTTGCAGTTGAATGTCTTGAAAAAAAGAGCAATAGCATCACGTTTAATCTGATCAAACACTGTGACAGTGTACTGGCTGGAGTTGTAACATGCACAGAGTACAACATTGCTGGGACTTAAAAATAGTTGAATCCACAAGGTCTCATATTCTTTCGTAACTGTCGTGGAAAGGGTGGTGGAAAGAATCTCTTTCTTCACATAGACGGCTGTGCCACCACCGTGAGTAGGACGATCGGCCCGAAAACAATTGAAGCCATGAATTTGAAAGGCAGATTCATCGTGAATGTTAGGATTAACGAATGTTTCATTGATAATTATGACCGAAGGATATGGTGAGGCAGTCTCCAATCGCATTAGTAGCGATTCAAAATTTGAGTGCAGACCACGCAAATTCATTGTCCACTTGTAGTCGTATGCGGTAAATTGTCTTCATATCATAGCCATTCTTAATGAAAATAGCCTATACTTTTTCAATAGCGACTTCATGATTAGCATCATTTGAGCATACTTTACAAGCACGATGGAAGAAAGAGAGCATGGCTGCAACCTTATACTGGAAAGGAGCATGCGCTGAGGCAGACATGTACAGGCCGGTGTTCGTCTCATTTCAGTTATACATCACTACAATGTCATGCGTCCTCAGTCTCAGCTCTGTGTCCAAGAAGGTAATGCAACCGCCATCACCCCTCTCCATCGTGAACTGGATATTAGTGAATGATAGAAAATCAAGCATAATTATCTGAATCAAATAAGACAAAACAGTCGTCAGCGTAGCGCCTGTAGAATTTTGGTTGCTTTCTTAAAAAAGTCCGGTAATTTACTCTGATCAAGTCCATAGCAAACGCAGCCATGGTGGGACCCAGTTTTGATCCCATGGACATGCCATCAACCTGAGAAAACAATTGACCGTTAAACGTGAAAGTTATATTGGTGCACACAATCTCAAGCAGACTTCTAAAAGCTCCAGGAGAGAAGGCAACTCGTTGTCATCAATAACAGATAAAATATGATAAATAGTTTTCTTCACTGGTGTATTAGTGAACAGGCTGACTACATCAAAACTATAAAAATTACTGTTGGCGACAGTAGCAGGTGACAGCGATTTTAGCTCTTCAAGAAAGTGAAACGTATCCCTCAAATTATATCTCTTAGGAATATGATTTTTCAGAAGACTATCCAACGAACTGGATATATCCCTTTCAGGACGATAAGAAAACTAAAGTTAGATAATAATTTTCTTTATGTTTATTTTGTTTTTCAGAATATTAGAAACATATAACAATATTTAGATTTTTGTTTTTACTCATTACGTCATAGATATCGATCGGGACACTGGTGTCCCTCTCGTCCTTAACGGTGATTTATCTCAGAAATTTGATCTTCCTTGTTATTCGTTTATATCACACATTTCGTTTATATCTTTCAATGAAAAACAGTTTCAATTTTTAACTTTATAATTTCAACTGTAACTACGAGAAAGTCACAGAGCTTTAGGTCAATCAGTCACAGAGGATAGGCACATTTACAAGCAAAGCTCACTATTGATGATATTTTGAAAAACAGTTACGTTCCTTAAGAAGACACAGTGCAACATCACAAGTGGGACATCGCACGAAAGTTCTTTGTTCTTGCTTCTTCTGTGCACACAATGTACATCTGACTCTCTTTTCTTCGAATATTGGAAGATGTCCAACTGCGGAATTAGGCGCTGACACACGTGATCTCTTGCTTGGGCGACAGGATGATGGAGCTCGGTGTCTATTCGTGAAGGTTTGGATCAGAAATCTGGTAGCCGAATTTTTAAAGTCAATAAGCAACATTTTTTCTGGCGATAATTTGTTGTATAAGATATTTGAGTTGACAACCCCAATTTCAAGCAGGTCGAAAATATTCGCAAGTAAAATCTGCAAGAATGCTTTCGATCCAACTCATATGTGGTTTTCCTTTGATCGCAAAGGTCAGTGCCACCCATATTGGAATTATAAGAAGTCACAATAGCAGGGCAAGAAATTTCCATTTTTGTCTTCTGTCCTTTCACTCTTGCTCGAATCGAACAGAATGCTCAATTCGTGGATCCTCAAAGTTAGATAAAAGAAGTACAGATCGCGTATCCATCCATTTGACCCATGAAACACCATTTGATACTACCCACTCTGACTCGCCACGATTCATTACTTTTTCGTTTAGCAAACACCTCGGCATTTCTTTTCTATTTCCTCTGGCTGTTCCTGTGGCATAAATTCCATCATCCCATAACATTTTCATCAATTTTGGGCTGGAAAAGAAGTTATCAAAGTAAACATGACAGAATTTGTTTTTCAGTGATTCGGTAAGTTGTACGACAACAGATTCTCCAAGACCATATTCTGTCATTGACTTCCGACCGGTATAAATGTCAAATTGAAAAAGATAACCAGATTTTGACGCGCATCGGAACCAACATTTAAATCCCCATTTTATGGGTTTTCCTTTCATATATTTTCGCATAATTTGCCGTCCCTTATATTTGCACATATGTTCATCTACCGACATCTCAATTTTAGGTTCCATACTATTCATGAAATGTTCCTGTAAGGCATTCATCAAAGGCCTTACTTTCCATGCTCGATTGAATTCCTGACTATCTTTTGACGGGCGAGTGGCATAATTGTCAGCAAAATGTAGGTGTCGTAAAATTTCCATGAACCTATCTCTTGTCATTGTTTTCTTGATGAAATCGTTACCAAATCCAGTATCTGTAGACCAATAAAGTTTCAAATTCGGTAGCTTATTCAATCACATTAAAAAATTTATGCCGAGAAAAGCACTTATTTCTTCTTTAGTAATAAGAAAACTTTTACCATTCTGAAAGCGTATCTTTCTGATTCTCGTTTGAGTAGATCTAGGAGGCCATCCAATCCCAAACAAAGTGAAAACACCTCTCCTGGCGTGATATTCTCAGGTTGAATGAGGACCTATCCGGAATATATTACACGACTGCAAATCTTTTGGGACAGACCTTTTGCCCCAGTTCCACGTAAGAGTGCTACAACTACCGATTTCTTCGTCTTGACGACATTGGGGATGTACAACTGCTTCGATCACTTCTGAGACAGTGTCAGTCTTTTCTGCATCTGGTGCCTTTTCACCATGCGAATTCTCAAGATTGACGAGATCCATCTGAAATTCAGTATCTGAATCGTTCATTAATTTTTCAATCTGATCTTCGTCGTCACTTTCGACTGAGTCTAGTAACGCGTAGATTTCATCCGATGATAATTTATCAATCGAAAATATCTTCTTTTTTCTTCCGTTTGATATCACTAAAAAAAAGAGAGCCACAATGAGGTTACCTACGAATATGACAATAAATACAATACGGTCAATAATATGTAGCAATACGAAGAATTAATAATACAATAAGTCAATAAGGCAAATGATAATACAGATATTTCATTCCGATTTTTTAGAAAAACAAGAGATTTCCCATATAATAGTGCGTTGTACATTATAAAGGAGAATTCGTGTTTTTTCTGAAAATATCGAAATGAAGAATTACCTCCCGTCTTGCGTTATCAACTATTTGTTCAGATAATTTGTACGATAATCATATCATCTTTGGTTATATCAGTAAATATAAGTAGTCATTATGTAAATAGCCAATAATAGATAATAATTAATAACTTTTTCAATTATGTTTACACGTATTTTTAGTGCATATGTTTTGATAGATTGTAGGCTATCCAACTAAAGATTATAGCCTACATCTACATATAGGAAAAATTCTTCTAACATGAACCATATAGGTCTACACTTTCATATGCACGTTGAATTTGTTCTTAATAAATAGGATTTGATAATCAAAAGCAACTTACTTTGTAATCAACCTTTTCAAAAGCCTCAACGAAATACATTGAACAAAAACGGTAAGATTCAGCTGCAACTGTAGGCCTATATTTGGAAACGCTTGTGGAAGCAAGATAAAAGTCACACAATAGCTTAATATTTGTGAACGAGCAAGCAGTCCAACACAGAATTACTTTGACGGCTAGAGACAATCTCACATATTTCACTACCTACATACAAGTTGCCATGAGCAATGAAAAATCGATGCATTGCATAGATATCCGGAAACTCTTAGGCGATGGCAACGCTGTGAACAATGACGTGGGGATTATTGGCTGATTTCTATTCATCCAAGTAGCAGTGATTGTGCAATGCTACAAGTGTCTACGTTGACACTGGTCATCCATGACTACTGAGTAATTAATGGTAACTAATTAATTAATAACTAAGTAATTAATGGTAATCTATATGGTAACTGATTTCAAAATTTTATGATTTGTGCATTTAATACCCCTTGGGGACGATAGGGACAAGCGTGTCCCAGAAGCTAGAAATTATATTCATACAAAATCCAATGGCAATTCCACCTATCAAAGTTAATCTTTTATCATAAGAATGTAACCGAAAAATAATCACCATTGCCGTTTCAAAAAAATAATCTTTACCATAGACATAGGAGAGGAAGTCCAAAAAGCTTACATAATCGAAAATTTTTAAAATTTAAATCATAATTTAGTAGTAGATAGATATTGAGAACAAATCAAAAGTCACTTCATTTTTATTAAAAATATACCAAAATATGGCTTACGACATGTCACTTTCAGTTTCTTCCACAAATCTTGTCACAAAATATTTATGAAGATGCGGGACACCCGTGTCCCGTCGGGACGAAAGGGATATTAGAGAAGTGCGAATCACGCATATTCAGAATCAACCGGTAGGGTGGATCGAATCTATTTTAGTGAACTTTGGAGAGACCGTATAAACAAGCTGGTTGAGTTCCTTGCGATTTAATTTCGTTCATTATTTGCTCAGTAATTTGTTTGGTAGACTTCAGTTTTTGCAGCTTGCGATTGAATTTCTCCTCTTCATAAATGATAAAATCTTTTTTTGTCCTTTTGTCAGGTATATAAGTGACAAATTTTGGATATTCTGTCAAAACTGTATAGCGTTCTCGGTCTTGTATAACAATGCCATTACCTTTGTCGAAACGGGATATTAGGCAATTATAACCGCTTGCTGAATTTAGCCGCTTGCTTCTATCTTTTAATTTGTATATAAACCATTTTTCTTTATTGTAAATTTGATGACCTCCGCTGAAGATGGAATAAAGTATTTCGAAATAAAATATTCCGAATGCGTTATTACATTAACCCATTCATGCGCAATGTATGTTACAACATACAAATACGTACTACTTAATATTCAACTGTCATTTTGAATACATTGTATTTACAGACTTAATACGATATCAAATAATTGTTCATGAAATAATCTAAGAATTCTAATTTAAGACCATAAGAACAACTTCGCCAATAATCAATCCTTCGGTGCGTTTGAACTTCGATCAACCAATCGAAAAATGAAATCGGAAGAATCAGCAAGCATATTTTACAGGATGTAGATTGCAAATTGCGGTCTATTACCGGAGTTCAGCAATGGTGCAACACAAAGGGAGTGATTTCGTTGTTTGCTGGTCTTCAATATACATCTTTGGAAAAATTCATGGTTTTCGATATAAAGGATTTCTATCCTTCGATTGCGGAAGAACTGTTGAAGCTATCTTTCAATTTTGCTTGTGATCATGTTGATGTTGATGTTAAATCTGCGAATGCTATTGAACACGCGAGGAAATGGCTACTATTCAATCATGGAGAATCATGGGTCAAGCGTGAAAAAGAGGCCTTTGACGTATCAATGGGCGCATATGACGGTGCGGATGCTTGTTAGCTGGTCGGTCTATTTTGTTAAATAAATTTTTTTTTAATGTTGTTTTATTAACTAATGTTTTCCGAGGAATTTGATATTAATTGCACCAGTCTTTATCGTGATGATGGTTTAACGTACTTTCACAACATAGCAGCGCGGATTGCCGACGCTATCCGGAAAAGATTCCTTGCGATCTTCCATAATCATGGAAAAACCTCAAAATTGTAAATTACCTGGATATGACTTTCAACTTAATAACCGGACCAAAATGCAACCTATTTCAACGCTAAATCGAATCATCCAAGGAAATACGAGTACATGTACCTACTATTGTGGAGCAAAGATTATCGGAGTCATCATCGAATGAAAAAGAGTTGAAAAAATCCTCCCCATATTATCAAGACATTTTGAGCCAGAATGGTTGTACGCACACACTTGCTTATCAAAAGAAAAGGCAAAAATGATACACGCAGAGAAAGAAAAGGAAGCGTGTGATTACTTGGTTTAATTCTCCTTTCAGGAAAAATGTGGCAACGAACATCGACAGACATTTTTTTTGACTTATTGACAAACATTTCATAGTGAACCGCAGATTCTCAAAAATGTTTAACTGCAACACATTGAAATTGAATTACACTTACTATGCCTAATGTAAGGAGAATTATAAAAGGTCACAACAAAAGTGTCTTAATGAATGAAAATGTTGAAATGAAGACATGCAATTGCGTGTAACAAATGGAAGCGAATGCCTCTCAGACAATATACTTTACTCAGCGAGAATCACATGTGACGATTAAAATTACTCTGATAAAGAATTCATCGGCGTAAGTGAAGGCAGCTTCAAATTAAGGTATGCTAATCACAAGAAGTCATTCAACCACAAAAAATACAAAAATGAAACCCAGTTATAAAAAGAATTCTGGAAACTCAAGGAAAGTAACAAGACCCCTAAAATAACTTGGAAAATTGTTAAGAAATGCAAACCGTGCAAGCCAGGAAACCCGAAGTGTGATTTGTGCTCCTGTGAAAAATATTTTATTTTGAAAAACAGGGGTGGAACTCTTCTTAACAGCAGAAATGAATTGGTTTCAAAATGCAGACACAAAACTGGATATTTGCTTCACAATTTCAAAATGACGCAAAATCACGTATTCAAAATGAAATGATGCATTTTCAGTACTTTTTCATATCTTTCTATTTTGCCTCTCCTTAGTGTCTTGACTTGTGATGCCCAGTGATCAATGTTAAACAACCGGTATTGCTGTGCGAATCTTCGGTTGTGAAGTTCATTCGGCTGATGATTGTGCTATTATGCAAATGAAATTAAATAAACGGCAGATCAAACTGCCATGCAAAAGATATGCGACTGGTAGGATATCAGAGTACCGAAAAAGATGCTTTTTTCCTCCTAACAACTTTTTTGAATTTACATGTATTGTAACAAATGAATGAAGAGGCAAACAAATGAATCACAGAGAAACAGGTATATCATGATAGCTTAATAAATTTAAATCATCAAGGCGTCATCCGTGAAACATATCTTTATTGTCAAGGCAACTTTGATGAATAGCCTGTCTTCTAAATATTTTGAATCAATTCCATTGAGGGTTAATTACATTTCAATTGATTCCGCATTTCTCACATCCGGCATTGGAGGATGAAAATAGACAGAAATGATAAATGAGGTAGAATATGAATACAGTGAGATTTTCTGAATATGCCTTTGCAAAGGAGGCAGAAAGAAACTTACATGAAGTGAGATGTCAGTTTAGTGTTCTTTAATTTTTGTTCATGCTGATGCAATTAATTGTCGGGCTTTTCCGGTAATTTGTGATGCTCCAAGTATCTCTCACCAATCATTACAGTCGTATGGTGTTTACTTTTACGCTCTCGCGACTCCAAATGCACCCAGAACTTCTCAGGGGAAGTCGCATTCAAGCATTCTCAGTCGTTCATTATCTCATCATGACATTACGGTGCTTCACTTTGGTTTGGACCAAAATCCCCATTGCAAAGATAGTAGAAAGTTTGACAAACCTCTTTCTTTCGGGATGTAAGTAGCATAGCTTGACAGAAAATTAACTGAAAAATGAGGCACATATTTACATTGATTTTAATAAAGCCATTTTACTTTCATCTGTAAATTCCTCGGCTATTCTGCTAAGTGTTTCAATCAGTGGTGGCGGAAGTTGGGGACTTTAGGGGCTTAAGCCCCCACTTTTAAAATGATGGGGCTAATCCTTAATTATCTCCTCCAGTTATTCATTGCCGAGAAAAGTTAAAACTGTCCATGATGTATAAAAGAGGTTGAGGTGAAGAAAAAAGTTTGCGAAAGTGGCGATCAAGATTATGTGTAGAGTGTCCCCAGCTGACGAGTTCAGTCAGGGAAAACCCGATAGCGACTTGCATTACGTACCGTCGTACGTGAAGTCGATATCATTTCTTTGTAATAATTTAAACATATGAATGTTTTTATAAATCAGGGGGACTTTCCATAGCTACTAATGATATACCATTACTATTACTATAGTCAGCCCTTAGATGAAAATGATAACAATAATAATGGTTCATTGAAAATTCTATAAACCTTCAATTTATTTTAATTATCATTCCAAATAATCGGTTTATTTATTCTTAGTATTGGGTTTATCAATTAACTCTGGATCAATGCTATTCTAATTAGTCAATATGAATGCTGCACGAAAATAGCACCCTAACAGACTTAACATGAATAGTAGCTCGAATGCGTAAAACATTGCTTTGCTTCCGTAAGTCAAAAATTAATTTCCTCCACCAAAATCAAACTTCATGTAATGACATGAATATTGAATTTGAATGCTGTTTAGGTATTTAGCCTATTGTTATAATATATTTGAAAGAGAGATGGAGAAAGGTGAGAAGGTGGAAGGAATGCCACTAGAAATTGGATGAAGCGGGCTTGGATATATTCCCCCACTTTAAATTTCGTTCTGCCTTCGCTGGTTTCAGTAGTTCAGTTGATAGAGCAATGACACACATTGCCAGAGGTCGATGGATAAAGTCCAAGTTGTTCTACGCAACTCCAAGCAATTCTGTGATGGATGATGCAGCCACTTTTATGGCTATTTCAAAGTTATTCATTAGTTAAATCACAGTAAGTACATAAGGCTACATTGATGATTAATTGATCTGAGAACTATTCAATCACCATTTTTATGTCCGATTATGTTCAATTGCCACTGTACCATGTCTTTGTGACTTGTTCTTGTCAAAGACGATGTAATGATTCCCTCCATCAATATTTTATTTGCTAAAAATGATGAATTTACTGATATGCATAGGAATATTTGTTTAAATATCAATGCAGTGAGAAACTACATTTGTGGATTAGGATGCGCATGGTTTGCAATAAAGAGAAATTGCATCTAATTAGGCTGATGTCTGGATGCCAAAGGAAGGAGCTGTACCTTATTCCACCATGGACTTCTAGATCCACAGCAAACCGACGTGACACTTTTCTCATCAACTGGATGTCGCTAAGATTTGCGCGAAATAGAAGCCTTCAACGTTTAGAAAAAAGGGTTGGTGACACAGGGTGAGTCAAATTGATGTCCCTATTTTATAAAGTGTTGTAGATAAGTAAAAGTCCCAATAATTTTTAAATGCGGTGCATCATTTTATACCACTTGAGTGTGGCCAACAATTTTACGGATTTTAGAAGCTCAGAGATATGTTCACTTTTACAATATTCGAATATTCCTATACATAATGTGTCACAATACTTTGGGCAGGTGATTTGTTAATTTTTACTCATAGGAAAGTTGTTTGATTCTACATGAAGTCAATGCAGAAGTCGATCGAGGTGTTGATGACCTGTATGGTAATTGGAGTGGCTATTAGATAGCCAAACATGTAAAGGAAAAAGACCGCAGAAAGTGAGCGCTTTGAAATAGGTGGAATGAGCTTTGACTCCATTAAAAATATTGTTTTGTGGGTTCCGAATAGAATTCGCGCATGCGTCGCAGAGCGAAGTCACTACCAGTCTGGTAGACTACGCACTGCGAGTTTCGACGAAATTACTGAAAAGTGACAATCGCTGTGGAAAACAAGATAGGTGTGTTCCACTAAGCCAGTAGCGGTATAATCTCTGGCACCTCTCAATCATCCATGTACAGGATTTATAAAGTGACAAGACTGAGGGTCCATCGTAGCCGAAAGAAGTTTTCGCACTGAGGGGCATTTTGCGACTCGAATGCGATTCGCAAAACATTGGTGAGATGACACTGCCTCAATCCATTGATAAAGGGAAGTAATCGAAGACGTTGATCGACTGCTATGTCCGCGAAGTTCAGTAGCTGTTAACCTGTTGAAAAAGTTTGAGGAATTACTGTAGAGAGGTTGACACACCAAGAATTAAATGATTTGACCTCATTGAAAGCAGAAATCAAAGAGCATTTGACGAAGTGTCAGTCGAGGTACATGCCAAGCCTTCATTTCAAGCATGCCGAAAAGTTGCAAAGAAATTGCAGCGAAGAATGGAGATAGGTCGAATTAATCATGATGACTAAAGCTTGATTTTCTTTCTTTGACTTATCATGCCTTTACTTTTACAATTTGTTATGCATAGCGCAATGGTCTCGTTCACACTTTTTAAGAGGATGATAGAATATATTAAAAGTTTTTTAGATGTAAATTTGATTTTTTAGTCATGAATGTTTGGTGCTAGATATCTACAAAGTAAACATATCTCACAACCTTAATAATCATAATTGTTGACCAAAAAATGATGCATTACATTCAAAAATTGAATGGATTTTCACTGATCGGCAGCACTTTGAAAATAGGGACATTCAATTTGATTTACCCTGAACCATTTATCTATACCTTGTTTAACATGCCATGTGTGAGTTAAAATTTATATGTGACGTCGCAGTTTGGCGAGTAATTAAATGTGCTGCATTTCATTCCACCCTGATAATACAGGTTGTGGCGCAACGAACGATTGATCTGCATGAATGCAATTTATTCAAACCGTTCAACAATCGATGTTCTTCATCGTATTCTCATGCTTCAAAATGCCTTGCCTGAGCCTATCCGAATGGGTTGAGGAGGAAGGATTCGGTTCCAATTTCGCATTTTTACGGTAGTCTTCTTAAAATCAAGCCGCATGACCTACGCTTTTGTGACTATTAGTTTTAGCGTGTTTCCATACTTTCAGCAACAATTGTTGGATTTGGCCAGTTGAAAAGTCAAATTTATGATCTATTTTGAAAATTAACTACTTTCTCCACTTTTACCACTTTTTGAAAATATTTTGAGTGATAACTTTTGACGAAATCCAACAATATTTAATATGAGTGCAAAATCTGTTATGCCGTTGACATCGAATAGAGTATTGGATTTTCAAATCTGGTGTAAACACTACTAATTACATGTTTAAGTGCCAATGACAGTGTGAAGCATTCAATTTTTTATCTTTCCCTTACTAATTATAAGAGCATTTCCATTCCTAGAGTGTCTGCAAATAGTCGTTCTTCTTTATAATCACATTTTAAGTTGCTCCATTTCAAGGAAAATCTTCTAAATTTCATATCCTCGTATGTATGTTTGAGCTGTATTTCATGCACAATTCAATCTTATCAATCTATATTTAGTACTCTAAAATACCTCCATAATACATTCCTATACGTTCGCAGCTCTTAGATGGCAATGAGATTTATATACAAACATTCGGCAAAATTTCAAAAATCTGCTGCTGACTGATTTCTGAAATTATTAATTGTAAATGTTGAATTGCTATTTATAGTACAAAGATGAGTTAGATAGTTAGAGGAAATGGATGCCACCATTAGGTAGTTCACACTAAAGATGCTGAACCCTGACAAACACTTTAGAAGCTATGATGGGGAGACAGCAAGGATTATATCCTGTCTTTAACAGAGAAGACGGATCGCATCTTTCCCCATGATCACAGGCCTGCCGTGGGACGGGATTTCTTCGTCCCATTACTATCCCATTCCCACAGAATTCTAATGGGAAATTCCCATAGAATATCCCAATCACACAGGATTTTTTGAAATTTACGATTTTTCCCATAATTCCCATAAACCCTCTGTGATAAGCTTAGCCGACTGAAGCACTTACCAGCTAGATTAGGGGACACTAAGCCTATTCCACTGCAAGTCTACCGTATACCCAGTCAACCATTACACGTGTACGGGTTGACTGGGTACTGTACATACATGCATGATAGTCCTAAATCAAGTCTTGTTACCTCTATGGAGCATACAACTTTTAGGTAACATGTATGTTATCAAATAATTAAATCAAAGGGCTCTACAAATACCAGTGGGTCTACAATTCATAATATCAGACTACTATATGTGGATACAGTTAACTTGCATTTCGAATTAAAGCTACCTTCCTTATTGGAAGTCATAATATGCACTTTTGCGGTAGTACCTGTTGTCAACCAGTCAGGCCTAAAGAAGTTAACTAAAATAGAAAAAATACTTTCGAAAAATACGGCCAGCCTACTATAAACATATTGGGCCTACTACACATACACACTTACATGAAATATTCCCTGACCGATATGAGAAGATGCCTGCTTGTGGCAATTGTATAGCGCTATTAAGTGAATCGTCAACAGTATTTAGTCGAGTTGTATTGGTACATGTGCAATTCTAGTGCCGGTGTCTAGTCAACTAACATGGAAACTGGTCAATACAGTATGCATAAGTGCATTTATCCGTCCGTATTTGAAAATAGACTACATGCGTGTGCGAGGATCAGATACAGAAATTTCTAACAGGCATGTTTTCCTCTTATCTTACATGAAATTATATCACACAATCTGATTCCTTTAAAAGTTGCACTTTTAATCATGTTTGACAATGTGCTTGTTCTTATAATGACAGATTTCACATGGCAATTTGCAGGATGGATCACGCAATATAGCCATTGGCAGTTTTCATGTGTAATATGCATTGTAGATGAATGAGCTATTCAAAGCAGTGAATAAAAGTACCACTGAATATAATATCCAAATGAAATGTCAGAGCACATTGTTCAGTCTAATACTTTCGTACAATTAAGCAATTAAAAATGATGTAACTGAACTCATTCCATTGAGTATTTCTGAGTAAAAAGCGCATTCTCGGTGCTACCATCGATAAATTATGGAAACTCGTGTTTAAAATGGTAGTGTTTCACCACTTCATGGGTGTGTATTTATTTCAACTTTATTCAATTTTATGATGCTTTTTATGTTGCTTTTTTAAGATTAGCTTTTCCTCTTAATTTGCGTCATGAAATAAATTTTAGTGACATCATTATCATTTCTGTCTTGCTAATATACATTTTTAAACTTTTGACTTTAAAAAAAAGATATGAAGAAACTTCATCTGCTTGATAGTACCAATTCGCGCCTTGCTTGCTAAAAAATGTCGCTGGTGCTCATGAGTACTTCTCAATTCATGCTAGGCCTATAGTTATCCTTGCTGAATCAAATTCGCAAGTACTTCGGTACAGTTCATTTTAAAAACTAGGGCCTATTCATATAGATGCGCATGATAAAGTATCTCAATTTTGAAATGCCATGTTTTGAGTGGAACTTTCTTCTCCAAATATCAAAAAAAAGTTCCTTCACCTTAACAATAATTTTGTTTTCCTTTTCCATTATAGCACTTTCCATTAAAAATAATGAAAATTGGAAATGATACACAATCCCATGATAGGCAACAGGGACAATATTCATTAGTCAAATAATAAACAGGCACAAAGAAAAATAAATTCAAGAACATACCTCTGACATCAGGTCATTAATTAGGCTACGTGTGTGTTGTAGCAACAGAGCGTTGCAAATGAGAATCGCAACACCTACACAGAGAGTGAGGATTTACGTCATTTAGACTATCGAAAGGGCAAAGGAAACTACCACTAGAAGAAGTTGGTGGAAAAGGTCTTCAGAATGTGATATTCAGACATCATGTACCCTGCCAGGAAATTATAAAGATAACTTCTACGGTGTTGTTGCGAAGGTAAAAAACATGTTTCAATGATAGCAGTGTTGTTTGAGGTCATTTTATTTTATTAGTTAGCTACTAATGATAAATATTTACCGCTAGGTATGAATCATTTCAGATCTTCTATAATTACGAGTAATTGCTTTTTAATGGCAACAAAGGCTTATTGAGAGATCAGCAAATGATGTGTAATAGCTATCCTTATAAAAATTTGGAAAGTTTCTTTTAAGACCCCGATATTTTCAGTAGTAGAATGCCTCTTTCAAAACTAGTTTGTGATTCATATAGCATTTCATATTTTCGATCCAAGCATTTTGTCTATAATTTAATATTCTTGTTAATAGTTGTTGAATGCTTGAAGATCAAGCTAAATACAAAATTGCATCTGCTTCGAGATAAATTCTGCACTTACTCATTTTTCGTTTCTTTGTGAGTAGTTTCCATTTCGTGTTGATCTAACTTCATGTATGATGGCTAGTATTCCGTCTACTCTTTGAGAATACTACCCTTTTTGGGCGACAGGTGTGGCAAATCAACCTTTATCACTGGCTATGAGATTGTTGACCCTGACAGCAATAGCACTGTTCACACTGATCAAACTATGGGATTTCCATTGATGCACAGCATCCAGAATCATATTTTATTCAGTATTCATTCATGGCGTCACTTTTCCAGCTTCATCAACTGTTGTACTGCATTGTGTACTGTGTGCACTGCGGCAAGCGCAATTGAAGGCAAGACAAGGAAATCCTGCTCTCTCTCTCTCTCTCACTCCAGCACTCCAGCACTCCAGCACTCCAGCACTCCAGCACTCCAGCACTCCAGCACTCCAGCACTCCAGCACTCCAGCACTCCAGCACTCCAGCACTCCAGCACTCCAGCACTCCAGCACTCCAGAACTCCAGAACTCCAGAACTCCAGAACTCCAGAACTCCAGAACTCCAGAACTCCAGAACTCCAGAACTCCAGAACTCCAGAACTCCAGAACTCCAGAACTCCAGAACTCCAGAACTCCAGAACTCCAGAACTCCAGAACTCCAGAACTCCAGAACTCCAGAACTCAAGAGGTTTATTGTCCCAGCTGGGCACAAACATATGAATGAAATATTACAAAATGAGTGATGTGAGGATAAAGTTGACAATGGGTGAATAATGAAGAGTAAAGATAAAATAAATCCACCATGAGCCGTGTCTGAAACGATGTTCGGAGGAAGTGATGAAATGGCATGGCGAAGGCAACTGATTATGATACATGGTAGCTGAGCGGAGAGGAGACATTCAAAAAATCAATGCATGAAAAATCGATGTCATTTGTGATACTTTCAAATAAGCTTGCAGTTTCTTTATTAATGTAATGTAAGTGTCAATTTTGAATAATGTATGCATCAATTTTGATTAGTAACTGAGCATTGTTGACAGTGTTCTTTTGAAATTTGTTATTATTATTTTGTCTTTCGTTATTTTTTTTAAGACATGGCATTAGGTCATTTCTACAGTTATGTTTTATTTACATTACTCCAAGTGCAGACATACATTCACATACAGCCATCCATAATCAACTCATTCTGTCATTAATTATTATTATTTGATAGTCGAAGTCCGGTGAGAAAATGACATGCATGTGTGAAAATTCAAATCATCATCACCTAAAACAGGCTAATATCACAAGGTTGTCAAATATTTAACGTTAGAATTATAGTGATGATATCATACTTGAAACAGATGACACATTTGAAATAACTATATAATTGATATCTCGGACACTTACCTGTAAGTAGATAGATTCGGAAAATTTGCACAGATTGATGAGATGAAATATATACCGGACTTCGACTTTGACTTCGTCTGTTATTTGTCACAATTGAATTAGGACTGAATCAGTATTGAAGTGGAACGAACGTGTAAGATAATGAGTTGTTTTTATTGATGACGTCATGTATCGATTTCTGTCGTTTATAGAGATCTAATGCTTTCATGAATGGCCATGTCTATGCCTCGACTAAGTGTCGGTTAAGAGGGATGTTTTATCATAGCAATCGAATCGCGTACAAATCTCTATGATAGACATCTGTCATTGATATCTATGCGTGGTAGCATGTGTCTGCATTGTTGCTTCTCTGTTATCAATGTCGACATTAGAAGTTGTCAATATCTCGACATCTCGCGCATACTTCACATTTCATTATACAGGTTTTCCTACACGACAACGGCAACTACCGAATCAAGAGCGGCACTTTAATTTCTAAAACGTTAAAAGATAAAATATTACGTCATTTCACAATTGAGAGCGACAACAATAAATAAACTGCAGCAAAATAGTTCAATTGTGTCTCTATCAGATTAGTGAGCGGTATTTCACGTGAAGAATAAATGATATCTATTCGGTTTGATCCAAATCCCTATATAGATGTCTTCACATCTGCTAGATTAACTTATCAATATGGAGCGCCAGCGAATATCTTCTGATGTTAAACGCAGAATTATTATGGCTCACGAAGCCGGAGATGATTATATTGAAGCCGCTCGAGTTCTCGGTGTAAAACGGGGTACTGCGTATTCAATAGTACATCGTTATATACTTGAAGGAGTCATTGAGGGTCCCAGAGGAGGAAGACGACACCAAAAGATGGACGAAGATATGGCAAATACTGTAGTAGAGATTGTTGAATCCCAACCGGAATTCACGTTAGCCCAAATCAAAGCTGATCTAGAAGCGCGGATGCCGGACAAGCCATCTGTCTCAATTCAAACTATCGGCACATGTCTGAAAATCGTCTTGTCATCTTAAAGAAAATGGAGACTGTTCAAGTCAACCGCAATAGCCATGACGTCAAAGTGGAAAGGGCCGAGTATGCGAACTGGTATCTGCACACGATCAACGCAAACCATCCGCCAACATTTATTTTTGTGGACGAATCCGGCTTTAATTTATGGATCAGTCGCACACGAGGTCGTGCCAGACGGGGAGAGCGAGCTGTCAGGATTGTTCATGGACAGCGCGGGCGGAATTTTACTCTCATCTTGGCAGTCTAATGAAGGTGTCGTCCATCATGAATTCTACGAAGGCGGAACCTCCTGTGAGAGATTTAACTCCTGGCTGGAAGAAGCGTCCGTTGCGGCTGGGGCTGGACCTCGTGTATTCGTCATGGATAATGCTCCGTGCCACAATAGAGCCCGTGAAGTCAGTTTGCGAGAGGGACACTCTATTAGGTACTTACCGCCCTACTCTCCATTTCTCAATATCGCAGAGAACGCGTTTTCCATGTGGAAAGCGGCTTTCAAGAGAGAAGCAGCTGAGATTCGTGAGCAGTTACACAAAGTGAGCGGAATTTGACCTTACTGCAACTCGCCTCCCAAAACATGAGTGCTATCACTGCAAATAAGATGGGAAGGTCTTCCAGACGTATGGGCAGATTGATGCCTAGACTAAATAATCGCGAGGATGTCTTACAAAACCATCAATGAATATTACGGTACTTGTTTTGTTTCATAATGGAATAAAAAATTTCAAGATTATCAAAACTTTTTCGTATTGACTTACCTTTTCGTAAAAAAAGTTTTAATGACTTACTGTATTACCTTTATGAATTAAAATAATTATCAAACTTTTCCTTTTGACATATTTTACCTTCTATCAAAACTTTTTGTATCGACTTACCTGTTAAATAAAATATAGTTGAATATGAAAAGCCGTTTATGATTTCAGGTTGCCGCTCATTAAACTTATAAATCCATTAATAAACTCACTTATTATCACTACCGATTAAAAACAATATCATTCAATTGAAAACGCTGCTGATTAACAGAAATACCGTTGTTGCATCTTAAAACATATTCTTTAATCTGATAGTCGCATTGTCGAACTGGAAAACCTGTAGTTTTTCGTAGATATCTAGGCGCGTTCGATCTGTTTCTGCATGTGCGTTAATGTCAACGCTAAATATTCTTGCATATTACTTGCATCTTGGCCGTGATTTTATAGATATCTATGTACAATTATTTCGTTTATGACATAGATATTTGTTCCTATTGTTAATGATGAAACTGTCAAGTTGTTCTAATCAGATAAGTTTTAATTCCCTATGATTTAATGTATCCATGATTTGATGGAACTCTGATTTACTATTTGTCTGTAAAAACGGAGCAATTGAGTTTCTAATGCTGTCATATTTTGAACACGAACAGAAGTAGTGAAATAAATCTTCAATTTCATTATTATTACAATTCTTACAAATGCATTCGTCATATGTTTTTCTGTCATTATACCTTCCTATTTCGGTGATTAGGTTGTGGTTGCCAGTCTCATTTTAAGCACTGTTGAAACTACTTTGCTATTGTTTGTTATGTTTGGATATCTTTTTGTATTACACTCAAAACGGCATAGCTCTAAATAATTTAAACCTTTGTTGCTATGTTTTGCCATATCTATCCATTGTTGTCTGAAGTATTCTGTTAATCTTTTATTAATCATTTTTATTGTTTGTGCAATTGAGTTCAGACTTATGGTTTGATGTATATCATCTAATGCGAGATTTCTGATCAGTCTATTTATGCGAAATACCCAAGTATTATGAAAAGCACGTTCTTCTATGTTTTGATTGATGATTTTGAATATCTTTTTTGTTAATAAATTTTTGTTTAGATGGTTTAGCTTCGACCAATAATTTAATGCCGCTTTATAAAAGTGAAATTCTATAGGTTTAACCCCAAATTCTCCAAATATTCAGTAATTTGGCGTTGTACGTTTCAAGTGATAAAAAAAAATTGAGTTTGAATTTTGTTGAAGTCCTGTATATTTCTATCTAAATAAAATTCCGAACCACATTTCATTTTTGAAATTGTCAACATTTCGAATGCATTCATAAGAATATCTCCATCTACATATCGGAAATCTTTTATTGTTTTACCTGTTATACATGCCGAGATCTTTCCTTGCTTTGCTAACTCGTTAATCTGTTTTCGATCATCTTTCGAAAAAAATACTCCGAGATATTTATATTCATTTACTACTTCAATTGTGGTAGTGCTTTTGCTTGTCCTGATTTCGACATGACTGTAATTCTTCAAGTCATTATATATCATTATTTTAGTTTTATCAAAGTTGATGCTCAAGCAATTTTCTATACAATAGTTTTGCACAATTTGTATTTGCTTCATTAATTCCTTTTTCGAATTGCTCATCAATAATATATCGTCTGCGTAAATAAGTGAAGCTAATTTTGTATGCATAATACTTATGGGATCTATGGCATCTAAATTCTTTTCTAATTCTATAAGAAGATCATTCATATAAAAGCAGAATACAGAATAATGTCGGTGACAAGCTGTCTCCTTGTGGAATACCATTGTTTAGCTTAAAAGTATTGCTTTCTTCATCATTAAATAATATTTGATAATTTTTATTCATAAGAATGTTTTGCAACAATGACAGAAATCTCCCTCTCGGAATTACGTGACTGAGTTTATATAATAATCCATCTTTTGGTATGCTATCAAAGGCCTTCGATAGATCAATGAAACAAAGATATAATGCTATCTTATTATTTTTGCTTATTCTAATTATTTCTTTAAGGATCCATATGCAATCAATGGTAGAATTATCTTTTCTGAAACCTATTTGTGGTTGATGAAGTAATTCATATTTTTTCTATCCATTGATTTAGTCGGTTAATGAATATTTTTTGTCAAAAGTTTTTCCAAGCAAGAAGAAAGATTTATAAACCTGTATGAGCTAACGTCGTTTCTGTCCCCTTTCTTGTAAATTGGAGTTATCCAACTAATTTTCCAAGGAATATTTTCGTTATTCAGAATATTATTAAATAATACATCAATTAGTTGGAGTGTGTTATCCATATTCATTTTCAGAATTTCATAGACAACATGATCAGGACCGCTAGATTTGGAGTTGGCCATATTTTTTAATGCATCAGTAATTTCGTTAACTGATATTCGAATGTTTAAAGTATCGTCATTCGGCACTATATTGCTGTTGAGGAAATTATCTACATTAATATAATTTACAATTTTTTTATTAAGATCTGTCAATTTTTTGTCTCTGTTTAGCAATTCATTTTTGAATGCTGAAATAGATAAATGGAT
>CAJQUW010001906.1:140000-175414 GCA_907163375.1 Prostheceraeus crozeri
TTATAATTCATTGAGAATAATCCGATCTCAACAGTTTCTACATATCTGAAGAGGTCAGATCACTGTATCAATATGCACTGGCAAACATGCTGGTGGATCGAATCTGGACCTGATCTTTTCGGACAAATATTAGAGTCAATAAATCATGGTTTGATTAAGGAAGAAAATCCTTATGCAAAATTCGTGATGTTGAGACTGCCACAATATAGCATCTCAATTAGGTTCAGCGCGAATCACTCAAATGAAGGTCGGTCACTGTCGTCATCTAAAATATATATTTAGATCCAAAAATGTTATTTAATCCTTAATAGTTGATAGCATGAGTAGCATGAATAGCTTGAATAGAAATTATGGCTACCTGTCGTCGGGCATAAATTCGAAGACATCCTCGTGCGCTTACGCGCCCTCGGATGTCTTTCTATTTATGCCCTCGCCAGATTGCTTAATGAATCGTAAAGCAACTCCATAACCAAAGAATGATATCATTTGTTTTTTACATTTCCGTTGGTCCGACATTTGGATCCACCCATCGTCTATTGGTGTTGATGTATATTTTTAAGAAAAAGAAGACGAAGTCAATAAAAACATATTGGAAAGCTTTCGACAAGTCTTTTTATTTCTAATGGATATCCCAAATGTTTAGTCAACAAGTATATAACATCTTCTGTTCCATCATTTCATACTCGTACACGTACTAACCAAGAAAAGCAAGCTTATGTTCGTATTCCTTCTATCAATGAAAATCAAGCAAGACAAATTCGCTCTGAATTAAATGAAATTCCAATTTTGAAAGTGAAACCTGTGTTTGTAACTCCACCATCATTAGTTCGCCAAATCAAGAAGAAAGTATTCCATGCAATAAGTCTTGTTTATGTAATAACAGCAATTTATGTTTTTTGAAAAATGTTGTATATAAAATCATTTGCAACAAATGTCAACAGACTTATATTGGCGAAACTCAGTGCACAATGAGGAAATGAATTTTAGAACATTTAAATAGCAAAATAAGTCTTGTACACCAGCATTTTCATGTGAAACATCAGTTAAATCCATCAGCTTGTGACATCAAAATAGAAATTTTACAGAAGTTTTTTGCCAATGTCTATGAACGTAAAGTCTGCGAAAGAAATTTCATCAAATCTCAAAGACCATGGACTTCTATAGAATATTCTGGCTATATATATCTTCTATAGTCTGCTATATTATAGAAGTCCATGCAAAGATCCAGTATTAATGTTATGTACAATTGATAACTACAACATTCTTTCGATATGTTGTCCATTTTTACATAGTGTCTGCTTTTTGTATCAGTGTTTAAATTTTAGATATGATGACTTAGATTAGCTTCCTTCTTTCCTTTTTGCTTGGTTTAAGATTGTTGTTACTTTTGGATTGAAAAAGACTTTTGTCGAAAGCTTTCCAATATATGTTTTTATTGACCTCGTCTTCTTTTTCTTGAAAGTAATTCAGGTCAATGGTGAACCGTGTTTGTGTTGATGTATAGTATGGATTCAGTACATTCAAGTGCGTAGATGAAACATTTATTAGGTCCTGTGATCATGTGACTTCACATGCAAAATTACACAGGCAGAGATTCTTCGGAAGATTTGTGTTTAAGTCACAGGATGCCATTTACTTTAGAATGAGCGAGATTTTTATGCACATGCTTCGTCCTCTGATAAATTGCATGCATAATATCAGCATCTTACGATCATCGTGACATAATTTTGATTGGAATTTTAAATCACATCAATGGTTGTTGAATCAATTACTTGAACTACATGCTGCAATGTCCATGTTTGATAAAAAATCTACTTTCTCAAATCCTTCCATGAAGATAAGCATTCCGGATGAAGATGTTCACAATTTGTCCTGTCATTTTCACTAGAAATGGAGTTAGTTGCCATTCATGAATGAAATTCACATTATGAACTAATTCTCCTTTCTTACTCAGCCACCATTTTATGAAATGCAGTTGATGAAGGAAGTATAAATAAGCAGACCAAATGAAACATAAGTACTCCTATTCACTTTAAACTAGCATTCTGTTCACGTTATAGAGTTGCGCTGCTTTCCATACTTATGTTGACTAACCATTGCTAGATACACAGCCTGTAGTCTGGAAAGTTTTGATCAATGTGACATCAAATTTCCACTGCTAGGAATTTGAATTCTTATGTTCTATGTCATTTTCAACATAGTGTTGTCATTTTTAACATAGTCCGAGCCATTACCTTGGATGAATTATAATAGGAATATTGTCATAGTTTAATCGGACAAATAATGCAGATATCCTCGGACACTGACGCGTCCTCGGATAATCTGCATTATTGTCCTCTAAACTATGACCATATTCTTATATTATATCAAGGCATAGATAAGTAGATAATGCAAGACTTTCTATTGTATTTCGAGGAAGTTATAGACCTGTGGACATAGAAAGCCTTGCGGAATCATGCATTATATACCCCTGTTTTAGAAGCTTGGCCATACCTTTTATTTTACTTTTTTCTATTCTTTTTTTGCGAAAAACGCCTCAAAATAGGTATAAAATTCTTTTACTTGTACGACGTTTCGGAAGTCTTGGTCACGTACAAATGAGCCAAATCAGGCTATACAAACTTTGAATTATTGCCTCCAATGCCGGGCAATAATGCATTTCAAACTCATTTCAATCATTTCTATGATTTCCAAAACCATCGAGAGTGAAATACCAAGGAGTTCTAGATATCTATAATTGTAGATATCTAGACCTCCTTGGAAATACAATATTGCTTTTCATCAAGAGTCAGGTCTCAAGAATACAATCATGGACATCTATATACTATCTAGATGGGCATCTATATACTTTACTATATAGATATCCATGATACAATCTTTCTCATTATTTGACTATGCAAATTATTCCATAGTTTTTGTTTCGTTGCGGCATGGATATTTGATGCCCACTATTGCCAATGAATTTAACAATAATGCCTAGATTTTGAAAGCAGAAGTGAGTCGTACAGCCGAGGCCGTAAGAGTTTTATGACAAGAGAGACATAGAAGTACAAAAGTCAAGTAGGGGGTTTGAAAGTTGAGCTTCAGGAGCATGCCCCCATCAACTCAATTTCACTTCGACCGATTGAAGCAGTGTTGCGTTTGGCAATGCTTATGAGCGTTGCTTCATGGCTAAAGGTATCCGGCCACAAATTGACAACATTGTGTCAGAAAGGTTGGTTCCAGCTTGAATGCCAATACTCGTTCACCGACATCAACGGTTCACGTCATGCTTTTTCAAATCATGGTAGTACATACATGAGTAGGAAATACAACTATCTTTCGTCAGGCATTGATTCGATATCCTCCACTTCAGTTTTTTTCTAAACTGATACATTATGTTTCAAAAATTGAAAAAGAATACAAAGGAAAAGAAATACCTATGTCTCTGAAATCTAATGTATGTGTACAACAAATCTCAAATTCTATTATCGTTATCAGCCCTATAAATCAAGAGGGAAAATATACTTGCCTCATAGCTTACAGTGCATGCACCATAATTGAACGAATTGTTTGAAGCACAAGACGCGAAGCGGCGAGTGTTTTAAGTAACATAGACAGTGAGTTCAGCTACAGGTGGAAGCACGATAAGCTTTGCGTTATTATATTTCCTGCATGACATTGAGTTCTTGCGCCAATGCGAGGAAGTGCGCGAGGAACTGCCATGATACCTGCATTCAATACATAGATTGTTGTTTTTGCTAGAACCATTTTAAATGAACTGACAAAAATGCAAAGAACTGTAATATCATGCTGGAAATGTCTATTACCGCACAGCTTGCAGTGCATTCATCATTATTGAAAGAACTGACTAAATATAATACATATTTGTTCTCATAGTTTCAAATTACCAACTTGCACAAGAGGAAATGTCCTACGCACCTAAAATTTCAAGTTACCTGTATAGTCCGGCAGCCAGAACGAGTTTCTGCAGGGAACGAGGCCGAAAATGAGACTTTCACAGAATGATGTACACCCTATGCCTATTACGATTCTGCAAGTCTGCCGAGTTCTAGTGAGTTCCTCTTCTTGTCAGACAAGATCAAAGAAAAACACATGTAAATCCAATGGGACGCAGATTGCAGTTTTTGGCTAAAATGAAATTTTGCATGTTTTCTCTGATTAAACGAAAAGTACTAACCCCAGAGTCATAATTTTTGGCATTGAATGTCTTCAGGTCATTTCCTATGATGTGCATGTGCTTTTATCATGCATCTAATCGGCAATGTATGTGAGAATGTGGTTGAATGTGGATACAGTTGCTGAAAATGTTTGTGTTTGTCGACATTAAGAGGCTCGCCAAATCTAAATGTGTTTAGCTTTATAGACAGGGGTACATGAACATCATGGGAAATGACCTGAAGACTTTCCATGTCAAAAATTATGAGTCTGGGCTTTGTACTTTTCGTTTAATCACAGAAAATATACAAAATTTCATTTTAGCCAAAAAACTGCAATCTGCGTCCCATTGGATTTACATGTGTTTTTCTTTGATCTTGTCTGACAAGAAGAGGAACTCACTAGAACTCGGCAGACGTGCCGATTCGTAGTAGGCATAGGGTGTACAACATTCTGTGAAAGTCTCATTTTCGGCCTCGTTCCCTGCAGAAGCTCGCTCTGGCTGCCGGACTAGTAGCCCCCCCCCTGTAAAAAAGGAAGTAATCACGAACGAAAGAGAGGGATCAACATGATGACTGTTGCAGGTCCGTACGGCTCGCATCATGACCCGATCTCTTAAGGATCGACAATGCTATGCTCCTCAATAAACAAGGATAATGATATCCATCAACGTAGTGATGTTAATGTGTCACTAAAGCCAGTACCGGTTTAGATCAACGGCTGCTGAGATATTCTGTGGATATGTTATTTGAAGCACGAGACGCGAAGCTGGAAATGCATATTATTCCATAGCCTGCATTGCATCCACCACGCTGTCTACACTCTGTTAGAAACGCGAGACGCGAAGCGTAGAGCCGCGTCTGTTGTTTCAAAGAACATACCATTTCTTCTAATAGCCGCCGGTGCAAATGTGATCATTATTCAATAAACGCCTGGTCTCCAATAGTCGCTGGGTCTCTGCAGAACACGAGAAAGTGCGTTTGACTGCTGTGCTGACGGCTCGAGTTGATGGAGCAAAATTAAAACCATGCGTCATTATTCCGAGCAAGAGGATTAGAATTGAAAATTGGAAGCCATGACTGTTGTTGTGTGCGCTTATGACAATAAAAGCTGGATGGACGATTCGCTCACAATTGATTACTTGAATTGCGTCATTGGTAAGTTTTCGTTCTCAAAAAAATGCTTATCTATGATTCCTTTAGATGTGATACTTCCCAATCAACTCAAACTCATCATCGCAAAATATTGATGGCATCAGTTATCGTACCAGGCGGATGCACTGGGAAGATTCACGCACAAGACGTGTCGCGGACTAGAGTTTTAAATCAAAAATCTCAGAATGTTGCGACCAATGGATGCTTGACGGCTATCACACAGATGAAGTCATAGATGAAGCAGTGTGGAGTAGCTAATGCTCAAGATGGTTCAGAGGATTCAATGACCGAATATTTGAAGAGTAATCCAAAGGCCATCAAGAACATGCTCGAAATGTTGCTTGCAGACATGCTGGTACATCAACCATCAGGTGCGTCAGAAGATGTTTGCGTTTTGCACATGGATTTTGACTTCAGTTGGTGTGACTCTGATGATAGCAGATGATAGTATGTTCTGATAGAACTTTCTGTCAAATAGAAGTGTCAATAGTGTTTGAAAAGCTATTTTTTTCTTTACCAATAGTGTGCGATATTCATAGAATTTACTCCTGATATCCTACCCTAGATAGGTCAGCCTACATCGCTAACAACTTGACCTTATTACTTGAAAATGCATTATCTAACTTACACTATGTTGAAAACGTGACGATTAAAAACATCTGGTGACTATAAATGTAACTGCTGTGTGAATTAATAAACGTCGGGCTTCTAATAGACGCCGGGTCATTTAAACCTTTGAAAAAATACACACCGGGGCGTTTATTAGAAGATATACGGTAGTTATGGTGGATACATTGCACGCGATGCGGTAATATGCATTTCCTGCATGATATTCAGTCCTTGCACTAGTGCGAGCATGGACTTCTAAATACCTACCTCTGGTCAGGAAACTGTCCCACGAAAATCTATGAATGCAACCCATGCAACCCTAGCTGACCAAATTATTTCATTCTTGATTAAGCCTCATTTCGATTGTTCGATTGATCTTAATACAACATGCCTAACAAAAGCAGTGATTCTGACAGATTACAATTTTCAGGGAACGTCTGAGAAATAAATGTTACATAGAAATGTTCCTTGTCTCTTGGAAGCGCATTAGGAGCAACATTTCACTGTTTGCCTTGGAATACAAAAATTTGCTCATTGTTGGCTTCATCAGAGATTCAATATTAACACTCAATCGTCATGTTATCGATTTCGAAACTAAGAGTGGGTATATTGATCATTCAAGGATATGGAGACAACGCATGGTGAAAATATATTGAAGCGATACATTGCCTCGACAAAGCTTGCTTTGTTTAAGTACTACTAGACACACAAGTTGACTGAATCGTCCTGTGTGTACGGAAGGTAAGCAAAACCAGCGGTTGGAAAAAATTAACTGCAATTTCATTAGACTCATGTTTTGTAACAATCAATTAATTTCATTGGATCACATGAGCGATCAATTAATTTCAATTAATTTATTGAAATTAATTCCACAAAATTATTGCATGATTGACACTTAATTGATAAATACATAGAAAGTTATTTCAATAGCACATAGGTCTACGAAGGTCCATTAAAAATACTTACAGAAATCAGAATTTACCTGTAATCGCATGCATGCATTTTCTGCATCACTATGTTCGTTAAACTAATTTGCATGACAAAACATGTAAATGCTCTGATTACAATGTCAAGCAATGACTGATGATTAGTATTTATATTCTCCTCTATTCTGTGAGCATAGTATTTTCCAGTTCAAACACTGTATTTCATTCGGTTTGCATAATTTGATTTGTGAGTCGCATGGATGCCGACTGAAAAAAATTGTGCATTAATTATAATTTCGTCAAACATCAAACCATTCCTGATCCTATTAATCATGGCCTCTTTCACATATTATTAAAATATTATCAGTTTAAGGTGAACTTTGTGTCATGGCGATGAATGAGTGAGTCTTTGTCATCTACATCAAAGAAATTGAATTGTCTAGTCAGATGAAGCAATTATCCGTCCGATGACCGATTGAAACTAATTCGACTCCAGTCTGACAAACAAGATAAAATTCCACAATATTTGGATGGTCATCGAGTTCAAGGCGACATGATTTTGATGATTTATACTGGTGATTGTTTCAAAGGGCGTTCGAATCTTCCCCACAAGGACATTGAATTGTAGGCATTATGAGGATGACTCACGAATGATTATTGATCGAATGACAGCTCAACTTGGAGAGCCATCGATTTGGAGCTTAGCGACAATGCAAAATCGATTCATGGGCTCAGTGCCCAATACACCTGTTAACTCATTCAAACTTAAATTGGGTATTTGATCAATTTAATTGTCAGCTTTCTCTCCTGAAATGAATTCTTTAAAAAACTTAATGTAATGTTCTGAAGCGTGATGTTCGTCCATTGTTTCAACCCACGAGCGGCGCAGAGCACCTTACCTCACCACTAAAGAGATCTCATTGATAATTTAAAAGAATTAATCCCTAGCCGAATCTGTTATGTCATTTGGCTACGTCTTGCTTGACCTAATCCTTGTTCGAACTTCCGATTGAGCAATGGCATTATCAGAGATGTTGCCTCGTTTAGCCTGAAGAGACTGATTTCAGACATTATGACTCCTGCTTTAAAGATTTGATGACCACCTGGAATCGACTGCCATGTATCCCAAATTAAGTAAATGATGCTTTCACGGCATTTCTTGCAAATATGTGTGATGACCCCGAGACATAGCCACTCATAGGTTTCTACTCCATGGGTTTGGATGATGTAGACGACTATCTCGGAGGTAGGAACGTTGCACCCACAGAATTAAATAGTTCGTTTATCTGCTTCGGTTATCTCCTTCCGAAGCGCGCGCAGATGAATCTAATTCTGTGGTTGTACCCAATTAAAACCACGTATCACATCAAATGAGACTTTCTTAAAACTGTTATGCTCGATGAATGAATAGATGACGTGTAAGACATTGCATTTTTCTTTATTCATCCATCAAATAGGCCATCTACATACAATAAAGACAATTATTACTCAGATAACCAAATGACTAAGATGACATAAATGATGAAATTTATATAATTGACGTATAATCCCCTGGAAGTTATTAAATGCATCCCTAGAATGTAAATTAGTAGTGTAGAGTCTGAGGACATCCTTTTATTATATGTCCGGGCGAACTGGCACTCTGTAAACTTTATGATTAAATGCATTTGAATACTAGCTCTTCATAAGTCCTCACTCAATTATATCTCTGTCGTCTTATCTCATACAGATTTATTTTGAGTCGGGTCAGTGAAACCATCTTTTAGTTCGAAGATTAGGATCGTGAAATGACTAAGATTATCTCAAGCAGAGCACTTTTCGTTATCTGAAGGAAGTCGATAAAGGATAGCAATTTCGTGGCATCCCTCAGCCAAGATCAAAATCTTCCTGGACGGAAATTTATTTCATGTACTTTACTGAGTCATATTAACTCACTTTTCACTAATTTGATCACTGTCTTAGAATTCATACATTTCCGCTCAAGTCTTTTCCGTTTCTTCATCAAGATACCTGCCGGATTTCAAAATTAAAATTGTATTGCTGTCGTAGTCATTTGTAAAAAGAGATATCTCATATCCGCAGCATCTCTAATTCTCTCGTCCGGTTAGACGCTCAATATTCGGAACGAAACTTTTGACAATTTTTCATGAAAGGGAACAAACTTTGACTTAGCCGTCGCAGGAATGTCGAATCAGAGATATTTTAAACTGGGAAGCATCCTTCATCCTTGCAACACGATAGTTGTGAGGAATCGACTTGTTTTGTATCCATTGGTAGAAGTAAGTGCAGTAGGTAGCAAAAAACGACATTTCATAGTTTCTTGTCGCACCGCTAAGTTATTGGGCTATACAAGTGGGAATGAGTTATGAACAAGACTATGTATAAACTAAATACAAATTGTATATGCAAGTATGGGCTATGTAAGAAGGAAGTCAAACGGTAAAAATAGTCTACCACCAAAACTTAGAGAACTGATTAACCGAGCTCCTACCAGTGATATCATGTATTTGCTATGATGAAGATTTTATCTAGGCTTCTTGTTCAGCACACACTTTGTAGTTCTGACCGATGGGCATCCAGACGTCTTGCAACTACCGTAAAAACAGAGCTGCAACGGTATTTCTCGATTATTGTTTTGTCAATATTCAAGATTTTTGTTCAAAAACATATAAAAGAAGATTTGGTATTTATTTCGCATCGCACTTAACAATATCATCGATGCATCCCATCTTTATTTGTATCTGATCATGGTATGTCACAGAATTAAATATTTAATATTAAATATCTATTTCTGTGTGTTATGTAGTGCAGACTAACACGCGTGCTTGCTATAGAGTGTCAATAGTTTAAAATCAAATTAAGAAAAAAACTACTTATCAATTTGCAAAATGGCCTCCCAGTGGATGGTTCACAAAGATAGATTGTCTTGTCTACGTATTTCGGTCTAGAGATTAAATTAATCAGCACTGATGGTGACTACCAAAGCTAGTGTCGGGGGGCTAGAGGATCAATTTTCCATTGAACGTAATGCAAATTCAAGCCCGCTCTAGACAAATCCAAACGCAAATGAATTTATTTTTATAGACTGGTCAATGCCAATATTAGCTGAAACAACTTCTTTTCAAAAAATCATTATTGTGATTAAACGAAATGACAGCGGCACCGGCTTCTAAAATAAACATCGAATATCATGCTTCTTGCAACTTGACTTTTGTTATTATTTGCTTGCTTATTTTTATTTTCATGGACTTGTGCTAACAGAAATGGGAAATATCACATCTGCAATTTGACATAGCTCAGAACAGACAATTAAACCGACTGTCTGAAGGTTAGTAGCCACGATAAACGTCTGTCTTTACGCTAGAATGATCACTGGGTCATAAGGTATCATTGAGTTTCGATTAGAACTTTGGCTATGTATCCTGCAAATTTTCTGTATTTTGGGGATGCATCTAAGCGTCTGTCTGAGGGTTTGTAAACACGAAAATCATTTGTCTATAGGACATAGATCATTTCTGAGTAAATTACCTTATCTGAAATTTGGTTAGAACTTTGGCCAACTATCCTGTAAATATTAATGTTTTGGTTCTGAAATTTTTTTTGCCACATTAAGTGCCGTAACCAGAAGCAACTAGACAGGCGCGTGGTTTTAAAGTAAACGAAATCCATGCTGTCAGACAGCATAGGCCGGGAGTTTTAGTCACGTGCACTGCATAATTTCACTTCGGCCTAAGGACTAGTACTACGAAGGCTCTCTGCTGGTTAGTTTTCTTAGCAAAAACCACTTTTTCCATAAAACACAGGAGATTGCAAATGTCTGTTTATTGAGAAAAATCAAACAATGAAAGCAAGAATAATTGAAAACAAGCAGTAGATTAATCAAATTTGATCACATTGATAAATTCGCTCAAGATGTTATGCATATTTACAAAATAAAGTCTCAAATGTACTGAATATGTTGAAATATCACCTCAGCACCTTCATTATCGCCTCTAAGCATTTTGATACCTTATTCGTAGGCCGAATGCATGGTTATTGTTGAATGAGTTCTTTTTAATTTTGTAAGGATAAAACAATCACACAAAAGTTCGCTCAGTCTCAAAAGTATTTTTTAACATGCTTAAGCATAATAGGCAAATGTTACAGTATAAGCGCAATGTAATACCAAAGAACAAACGCAGTTTTACATACATATAATCACATAGTTTACTTGCAAAAAATCCCTAGAACATTCCTTCCTTTCGTCTATACACATTAACTCGGTAGAAATTGATGTGTATAGACGAAAGGAAATCGTAAGTAAATAGCGCAGAAGGGAAATGTCTCAAATGGAGCCTGCTAACTACGGAATGTCAATGCATGTAGGTATATTGCAGACATAAATCTTCTGAGTTGATAACAGCAATTGATGCAGAGTATGATGTTTTGCTATGCCATGTGTCATTTGAATCTACAACAGAGAAGACATATAAATCTCCTTGAAGACTCTATTGAAGGTTTATAGTCCGGCAGTCCGCACGAGTTTCTTCAGGGAACGAGGCCGAAAATTAAACTTTCACAGAATTATGTACATCTTCTGCCTACTACGAATCGGTGTTTCTACCGAGTTCTAGTGAGTTTCTCTTCTTGTCAGACACGATCAAAGAAAAATGCATGTAAATCCGATGGGACGCAGATTGCAGTTTTTTGGCTAAAATGAAATTTTGTATATTTTCTGTGATTAAACGAAAAGTACAAAGCCCAGACTCATAATTTTTGACATGGAAAGTCTTCAGGTCATTTCCCATGATGTTCATGTACCCCTGTCTATAAAGCTAAACACATTTAGATTTGGCGAGCCTCTTAATGTCGACAAACACAAACATTTTCAGCAACTGTATCCACATTCAACCACATTCTCACATACATTGCCGATTAGATGCATGATAAAAGCACATGCACATCATAGGAAATGACCTGAAGACATTCAATGCCAAAAATTATGACTCTGGGGTTAGTACTTTTCGTTTAATCAGAGAAAACATGCAAAATTTCATTTTAGCCAAAAACTGCAATCTGCGTCCCATTGGATTTACATGTGTTTTTCTTTGACCTTGTCTGACAAGAAGAGGAACTCACTAGAACTCGGCAGACTTGCAGAATCGTAGTAGGCATAGAGTGTACATCATTCTGTGAAAGTCTCATTTTCGGCCTCGTTCCCTGCAGAAACTCGTTCTGGCTGCCTAACTATTTAATGCTACATTGAAAAGGGGAAAATATGGTCAAAAATGCCTTTCGAAGTGCCCGACAGTCTTAGTAATCGATATATTGATCGGGGCTGAAACCCGAACAGAGCAGATCCTGATAAACTTCTAATTTGTGCATTGAACTTATCATCAATCGAAAACGTATCACATTGACGATCTAAATTTCATAATTCAATAATGCTGCATTAAAAATCCAAAATTTTCAATTTTAGAAAGCAGTCGTTGAGATTTTCTTGACCAGCGAATGACCGACCGGTCAGAAATCGGTTAGATATTTGATCCGGCCTGACGGATACCGGCGCCTGTTTCATCTCTGCAGTACAGACATCATTTCTGCTCACTTATCATCTCCTACGGATGCAATAAAACTTTCATGCCTTTATGCTGTTTTTATATGAACTTTTACTTTTTGATAATTTAGGAGGAATCGAAATCAAACTAAAGAAAAATTGATAAATAAGTCGCAGTTTGCAACACTCATTTGCTTCAAAAGAGGTAAAGTAAATCCTGAGTGTACCTGAGTGCCTTAAACATTCTTCGTGCACCGTGACAACACGATGAATTATTTGCTCAAGTAAATTTTCCTTCATCTGACAAAATTTGTGCTACCTATCGATATCTGAGTCCTAAATATCATACAACATTTCATAATACTTTTTCATAAAATCTTTTATAGCGAATTTCTTTTTTTCTGTTATTATTGGATTTGTGTTGGGATGTATTTGGATTTTCGAGTTATGCAGCGATTGAATGTGCAGAATAACATATTTCAGAAAATTAATCGAGCAGTTGATGGAATTTTGCAATCGTTATGTTGACAGCTGATGTAATAGAACATTTGAAAAGACATATTGGGACCGGATTGATCAAGCATGAATTTACATGTCATGCATTTTTGTTTTCACAGCAAGGAGATCGATGAATACGTCAATCTCTGAATTTTTCCAGACCATTGCAGGATTTTGGTGCTACCACTCTCTCTCTCTCTCTCTCTCTCTCTCTCTCTCTCTCTCTCTCTCTCTCTCTCTCTCTCTCTATCTCTCTATCTCTCTATCTCTCTATCTCTCTATCTCTCTATCTCTCTATCTCTCTATCTCTCTATCTCTATCTCTATCTCTCTCTCTATCTCTCTCTATCTCTCTCTCTATCTCTATCTCTCTCTCTATCTCTCTCTCTCTCTATCTCTCTCTCTCTCTCTATCTCTCTCTCTATCTCTCTCTCTCTCTATCTCTCTCTCTCTATCTCTATCTCTCTCTCTCTCTCTCTCTCTCTCTCTCTCTCTATCTCTATCTCTATCTCTATCTCTATCTCTATCTCTATCTCTATCTCTATCTCTATCTCTATCTCTATCTCTATCTCTATCTCTATCTCTATCTCTATCTCTATCTCTATCTCTATCTCTATCTCTATCTCTATCTCTCTATCTCTCTCTCTCTCTCTCTCTCTCTCTCTCTCTCTCTCTCTATCTCTATCTCTCTCTCTATCTCTCTCTATCTATATCTCTATCACTCAAAACTCAAAACGTTGCACACTAGCACCTTGATCGTTGTTGAATTCCTTTGATGACGTGTTTGAAGTGAAAGTCTGAAAAAGTCTGACAAATGTATAGATGATGATAACGATATGAATGTCAACAATGAAGCGTCATTTAAAGAGATCCAGGGAGGAGAGGAGACAGGGCATGCATCTTGTCATTTGTAAGATAATTTGATGTTATTAATCATGTTATTTATTGTTCTTATTTACACATCACACCCAGCAGCAGGTTACTAATCCTATTATTATTCCTATTATTAATCGGAGGTGCGGTATATTTTAAGTAGATACAACATTTTTATATCAATGATGTTGAACACATACCTGGAATGTGATTGAGAAAAGATTAGAAAACTGGACCTCAACCCGTGTTGTAAACCGACCTCCGATTAAGACTTGAAGCGAGTGATCAAGGCGATAATCTATTCTGTTGTCGATATCTGTGAGTGATTTTTACTACCTCTTAACAATGCAACAGTGCAATTTTATGTCGCACTTCATCGATTTATTTATTGTGTTCAAGCTTTGTCAATTAGTATCACAGAAATCTGACCAAGTTATATCCATTTCATTTAATTTCTACACCGTCCGCTTCTCAATATATTGATTAGAAAAGTCAATCATATTGATATTCAGGCATTCGCATACCTTGGGTAGATTGCCATCCACTATCTATGATTGCATTTTGCATTTAGACGGCAACGTTTCATATCATGATATCTAACCAAGATGTCATGTCATTGTTTCATATGTCGAAGTTTTATAGTCATTCATTGTTTTTGTTGATCAAAGCGTAAATACAGGTTTTCCAGTTCGACAATGCGACTATCAGATTAAAGAATATGTTTTAAGATGCAACAACGGTATTTCTGTTAATCAGCAGCGTTTTCAATTGAATGATATTGTTTTTAATCGGTAGTGATAATAAGTGAGTTTATTAATGGATTTATAAGTTTAATGAGCGGCAACCTGAAATCATAAACGGCTTTTCATATTCAATTATATTTTATTTAACAAGTAAGTCAATGCAAAAAGTTTTGATAATTTTTTTAATTCGAAAAGGTAAAATATGTCAAAAGGAAAAGTCTCTATTTTCTTCAAGAAGATAAGACGATTTCTCAGACATGTGCTGATAGTTTGAATTGAGACAGATGGCTTGTCCGGCATCCGCGCTTCTAGATCAGCTTTGATTTGGGCTAACGTGAATTCCGGTTGGGATTCAACAATCTCTATCACAGTATTTGCCATATCTTCGTCCATCTTTTGGTGTCATCTTCCTCCTCTGGGACGCTCAATGACTCCTTCAAGTATATAACGATGTACTATTGAATACGCAGTACCCCGTTTTACACCGAGAACTCGAGCGGCTTCAATATAATCATCTCCGGCTTCGTGAGCCATAATGATTCTGCGTTTAACATCAGAAGATATTCGCTGGCGCTCCATATTGATAAGTTAATCTAGCAGATGTGAAGACATCTATATAGGGCTTTGGATCAAACCGAATAGATATCATTTATTCTTCACGTGAAATGCCGCTCACTAATCTGATAGAGACACAATTGAACTATTTTGCTGCAGTTTATTTATTGTTGTCGCTCTCAATTGTGAAATGACGTAATATTTTATCTTTTAACGTTTTAGAAATTAAAGTGCCGCTCTTGATTCGGTAGTTGCCGTTGTCGTGTAGGAAAACCTGTACAATCTTAGACATTGTCGTCTGCAGTCCGCTATCTATGTTCTTTTGTTTTTAATGTCCATCGCTCTATCAATATATTCGTCAACTATCCGTAACTGTCCGATTGTTAATGAATTCATGAAATCATAGAAATCCGTTCTTGAAATATCTTTTACATATGGAATTAAAGCATTTCTCACATCATTATAGCATGGACATACAGCAAAGAAGTGGAAGATATCTCATCATGTTCGCATAATTTACAAATATAATCTTTATATGCAATGCGGTTGTGATACGTTCCAACTTCTGCTGCTAGTGTGTGATTTCCTGTTCTGATTTTAATAATATTATTGATTTTAGTTTTATCACTAGTGAGTGAGACAATGTCTAAGATTGTATTTACGCTTTGATCAACAAAAACAATGAATGACTATAAAACTTCGACATATGAAACAATGACATGACATCTTGGTTAGATATCATGATATGAAACGTTGCCGTCTAAATGCAAAATGCAATCATAGATAGCGGATGGCAATCTACCCCAGGTATGCGAATGCCTGAATATCAATATGATTGACTTTTCTAATCAATATATTGCCAGTCTTTGCCACAGTAATTTTTCACATTTTCTTCTATAATTGCGTAATCCTGTGCATGGATTTTCTTAATGCATTCAACACAGGTATATTTTCTTTTGTATAAATTTTCTTTCACATATTTCACCAGTTCATAATGTGGCAGCTCCGTACAGGAGTAGTGTAGACTCGCTTCGCACTTTTTGCATGTGAGGAAAAACTGGTCATCAATTGGTCGTGTGCAGCTGGTGCATTTATCCTTGAAGGCAATGAAACCAGGATGTTGAGATGAGGATGAGGATGATGTAGGAAGGGGTGATTTGGGCTGAGTGGTCACAGGTGTAGCTGCAGACATCATCACAAATACAGAGGCTTCACCTTCCGCGGGATGGTCACAGTAAACACTGACCGACTGAAGTCGTGAAGTAATGACAATTTGCGAAATGGTACACGACGTGACAACTGATCGATGCAATACACAACAGGATCACAAATACAGAGGCTTCACCTTCCGCGGGATGGTCACAGTCTCTCTCTCTCTCTCTCCCCGTTTGCCCGTCAATTATTTATATAAACTGAATACATTGCAAGTTTATACATTGTCACATCGTTTGCGTGTTTTACTACAACTATGAGTATTTAATGCCTACGGTAAGTGCTATTCCTTCGATACATTCACTCTCATGAAAATCATAATGCACGAGCTTTCTGGACGTTCGCAAGGTGTCAAGCAAGTACATGTACAAGTACGGACAAATAATGCGAGCTTGCTGCATAACGGGCGCGTGTCCGAAAAGCTTCTCGTGCATCATAAATTTAATAGATAATTTAATGTTTGAAGTAATAACATCAAATAATTGAGTTTTCATGGAAAAATGTCTGACTTATGAACTGACACATCACATGCGTTTTCATCATGCATGTACATTGCAAATAATATCTGAAGCATTATGCTAACAAGAATGTGAGAAATGGCATTATGAAACTGCAGTCGCTTTTGTTAAGCAGTGTTCCATTGTTGAAAATATACCTGTAAGTGAATTTTGACGGTCGAAAGCAGCGCCCGTTTTTGCAATTTGGTGTTCCTTAAGAATTCTCAATCCAACGTACCTATCAAGTACTTAATATCGAGTCATCGACCAGATCAACTAACGAATTACTTTATTCGCCAAGTAATCATAGACTCTGCTGATTTTCTTTTAGGCGCAGACGCCAATTGATAGCTCATTTATATGAAATTGATGTTGTTTACAATCCGCATTTAGCTACGATATCACGAAAACTGCTACGGCAAATATTCTGTCAACAGCCAATCTTATCCCAACTAAAAAAATATTGGCGATCGTTAATTTCATTTCATTTCAATTTTGTTGAACAGCGAACACCCACTCAACATTCCACGACGCAGGAGAACAAACGCTTCAAAATCTCATTCGTGTGAAAAATCACAATTGTACTCTTCCACTCAAGCGCTCAACAAGAAAACAAATTATTCAGGCCATTAAATTCTCACATCATTTTAGCCAACCTGTAAGCAACTTCATCAGTTTGCGTGTTGTCTATGAACTTTCATGAATCAGAATGAAAAGTCCGCGTCTCAGTGCAGACTATCGGCGACTAGATAGTCGGAGACTGAGGCAACCAGAATGCGCAGTTCATCAATTTTGCATCGCAGACAATCTTTCTCCTATACTTCCCTCTTTACAAGAGGAGGAGTCAGAAGTAGAAATAAATAACGCGATTGAATAATATAACCAAAGTTGAAAATTCTATTGTTACGTTGGCTCAAGCATTGCATCCGATACAGCACAATTTTGGTGGAGGACACCAGTCTCAAGGAAGGGATTGAAGGTATGCAAGGAAATGAGAGAATTGGGAATTCATTTGAACAAAGGGAAGTTCGAATATTCGGTGCAATCGATCTTGCGACAAAAAGCATAGAGAAAAGGAAAGCCAAGATGAAAAGAGAAAAGCTCTCGAGATTTTATCTTTCACTTACTTGATTGTATCCAAACTTGAAGTAATTGTGTATCATCAGCCACGCGCCCTAAATACCTTTGCAGCATCCGTAGTTCGTTGAGAAATGCGGAAGTTTAAAATATTGCAGACGTGAACGAATAGACAGGTGCGCTCGCCTAACTTCGTCTCTTCTTTCTGTCTTAACTAAGCTAAATTGAATTGCGATTTTTCAAACAGCCCTAGCCTGTTCACTGTTTCCATCTATATTTCTAACTCTTTGATAATTGAATATCACTGATGAAGATTGACTGTCTGCAGTCACGTTTTCAACGAAAGTTTAATTCACACGCGATTGATTCGCTTAGATTTCTCGGTAAGTTTCTGTTTTTCTCATAGCAAGTACCGTAGCCACAATGGATGGTTTGACTTGCACCAGATCAACTTGTCAATAATTCAAAAGCAAAATCCCATAAATCTTCAAGTCTGTCCCTTTACCTCCCTGAAAGAAACAGTTGTAATTTCAGCTAGTGTGGATATTGAATACCTATTATCAAGCAGATTATTCATTGTCTGAAGGATCAGGAGAGCGGAAAGTTAAACGTCTTTAACCGCAAGCACATAGTAGCAAGATGAAGTTACGCTGACTGCTTTTCAAGGCGAATTTGAGCTATAGACCCTGACAATCTAGCTCTTTTACTCTACCAATTGAGCAATTGGCACTTTAGTGTAACGGAAGAATTGCCGATGAAAATCAATGACTGACCCTTTAATGAAATCACCGAATTTCTTGTTACTCCAAGCCTTACTTTCATTTCCGCTACACGGTGTGATATTTCGTGGACCTACGTGAAATTTGGCGGCCCTAGATATGAGTGGCTTTGTGTGACAGAAAAATTCAAACAAGCTAAAATTTTCGCGCGCATGATTCCGGGAGAAGTAAATCAAGCCGACCTTTATCGTTGTTACGGAGACATAACAAATTGGCTTGAACTGGTTTGCTATCCTTATTGCATATTGTTGTTCCTTTTTTGTAAAGTTTCATTCACATCGAACCCGGCGCGTCCTCACGCGTCAGAATTTTCATTCAGAACCTCAATAAACCTATGGAGATGTTCACATCGGACGCGTCGCTGTCCCACGCGTCTCTGTGTTAACAGCCCCATGGGTTTATAAAGGTTCTGAACAAAAATTCTGGATGCTTGTGGACACACGCGCCGCGTCCGATGTGACTGGACTTTGAAGCTACCCAATAATTGCATCAATTCACTGAGTGTTGCTGGTCCAAGCATCTTCAACCTTTTGACGGTTAAGGATAGCTTTTGCCAAATTCAGGTGCGCTTTCACTATTCCGCCCGTCATGCTTCTGACAGAAAACTTTATTTCATGGGTTCATAGCCTATGTATTATTTCACTACAGTGATTTATCAGGATGAAGTTTCCTCGTATAGCCACCAACATTGTATCTTAACAACGGAAACTGCAAAGTGCTTAAGAAATCGAACACGCGCATTACTGCTATTTATGCTGGGACCAAGCAATTCTGATCAAGGCACAAATTCACTTGTAACAATATACAACATGTGTGTACTTTCTTTTGCTTTCACCGTTTTTGGGAATCTACTGTATTTCTCTTTTCCGCATTAATTATTGATCTTTGTGAAATCAGCTTTCTTAGTAACGTTTCCGAAAGGACAGATGACTTGGGAATTTCGTGAGACATTTTAAGCCTGATCGGGTTGGGTAGGACAGCGAGTTTCATCGAACATTGCCCAATATACTTTTGTATATCATTGTTAATTCATTTCAAGACAGATATTTTAGATCTCCTTAGATATTCTAGATATTACTCTAGATAGAGGTATGCAGTATGTCAGAGGATGTTGTGTTGTAGACCTACCGTACATGGAGAGAATGAATCTTTCCTCAGTTATCTTTTCTGTTCAAGTTACTGTTTGATTTGCAGTGATTTACACTGTACAGGATTAGATTTGTTTATTTCGCGTGTCATTATACAGGAAATGTGCATGAAGGAAATTTCGATAAGCCCTACAATGATTTCAATTGAAAAAGGGTTTTCATCATTCATGGATTGCTGCGGACTATTGCTTTACAAAATGTTGATCGCTTGTCCTCTTCAGATTTGAAAATCGTAAAATTGAGCGAATTTAAAAGTGCATGCCTGTCTGGTCTGCTGTTCAGAAGAGAACAGGAGAATGGGAAATCTGCGTATCCTTCACTCTAATTCAAAAGCTTCACTCACACCCCCAGCAAGCTGTTGTTGCTTGTATTGCTGCTATTAATCTCCATGTACAAGAAGATTTAATTTTGACAAATAACAAGCTTCGAAATCAATGCATGGCACTTATGGAACAGTGTATAATGACGGCTACAGAAGTCATTTAATTCTTTTACCTGGGTCACATCCATGATAATAATTGTATATTAGTTTTTGAAATGTATGACACAATAAACTTCATTGTAAGCCTACTGTTAAAAACTTGCTGATATTTCAATGTTACAACAAGCTTTGTTAAAGAGAAATATTATTAAGATTTGATTCTAATGCGAATAACATAAATGAATTTATAAGAAACGTTCACTTGACAGACAATTTCGTTGGATGGCTTCCAGACTTCAATATGGTTCGTGTCTTCTTGGCATCCATTTTTTCACTGGCCTCAGGTGTCGATTCTAGGCTCTCACGACATCTTTGTTCAAAGCAGACGAAGTCTTGCACTATTTAACCCTTTCATTCATAGATTATTTTGAAAATTTTCAAAAATAAAGATTCTTTTGAAAAAAATTTTTTTTTTCATATGCAATTTGCGGTCGTTCTAGGCATTGCACGGGGTTGGGACAAGTGCCATTAGAAGTATATGGGTCTCGTCTTACTTTTGATCATGACATTTGCACATTTTGTGGATCAACATTGTTGCCCAATGTTGTCTCAAAATATGCGGTTCGAAATGTTGACAAATGGACACATATGAATGAGAGGGTTAAGATGGTACTATAATCAGATGTGGCGATTGGCGGTCCGATGAAAGCATCATAGGGGTAATAATTGCACAAAATTCTGAAGTTAACGAAATTTGATCCAAAATTGAACTACCACGAGTGGCTGACTGAACACTATCAACCATGTCGAAATTTATATTGAACAGTTCTGTATTAAAATCATTGAAAGCTCCACAGACTATGAACATAGAGACCTAATTGTCTAATTAATCACAAAAATAACTATTAGATCGGGAGCTACTAACATTTTCTTCCTAAATTTGCGCACAAAGGCTTAACAGCATGGATTTGTAGATCTTGAAACGCTGAATACAAAAGTCAAATTCCTAAGTGTCTCGGCCAGTCGCTTTCGGTTATAGGTAAGGTTAAAGGATTTCCATTGGAATCTAATGGTAAAATTCAATAAATGTCTATGAACTGTAGAAAAGAAACTATTTATCAGAATGCCATGAAATTTGAAACATGATTGAGTTCAGAACATCAACTTCGATATAAAAGTTGAAGTGAGTCACATGATTCAGTATTTGATGTTTGAGAGCCTTTACTAAATGAGCAAATTTCATGTTTTGACTTAATTTTGGCGATTTTACTCATTTTGTAGAGGATCATGTGACTCACTTCAACTTTTATATCGAAGTTGATGTTCTGAACTCAATCATGTTTCAAATTTTATGGCATTCTGATAAATAGTCTCTTTTCTACAAGAGAAAATGTGCAATAATTTCCAAGTGTTCCACAGTTCATTGATATTTCTTGAATTTCACCATTAAGCCGCGTGTACACTAGTCAACTAGGTGGAAGTCAACTAAATATCACGTGACTTTTTCACTCCGCGCACTCGCTCTGTTCCGAAGTTGGTGTCGTTCAACTAGGTTGACCTCCGTGTACACTGCAATTTAATTGACTGATCAACTAAAGTACTAGGGAAGAATAAACGTTGAATTTTCATTTCCGCACGAGATTTCGTCGAAAGAGGTTGCGTTGGCTGCCGCCAAAGTCGTGGCCGGAATAATAAAGAGAAAGAGGAGGTCAAGGAAACGGTCATGCTGGACAAGAAGGTGGATATTACGAAGAGACAGGCAAGGGGCATCGAATGCTCTATTAAAGGAATTCGTCGTCGAGGATCATGCGGCCTACACAAACCATCTGAGATTGACTGCAGATCAATTTAAATGGCTCCTCCGAAAGGTTGCTCCCTCGATACAGAGACAGGAGACCCTATTGAGATCACCACTATCTGCTGAGCTAAAACTCCAAATTACCTTGAGATATTTGGCAACAGGTGATAGTTTATCATCTTTGGAATACTTGTACAGAGTTCCGAAAACAACTATCTCACGTTTTTTGCCGGAAGTCACGGAAACAATATGGACAGCTCTCCAGGATTATGTTCAAGTAAGTAGAAAATGAAATTCATAAAAGTTCATGCATGATTCCTAAGATCCATAATACATGTAGTTCTAATCGTCCTATCTTTATGGTCAAGGTAGCCTACATGTAAATGGTTACATAATAGAAATGCAGGACAAGGCCTAACTTATAGCTAGAGCCAATTTCATTACTATTTTGTTCATCATGCATATTCAGATGACACATGGGAATAACAGATGTAACCAGATTGAATTGATTCATCATAGATTGAAGATGCATAGGCCTACAGTAATGTAGGCCTGTATGTTTGGCCTGTAGGCCTATCATAACTAGTAGCGACTCCAATGAATTGATGAAAAGTTTTCAATTTGATGAATTATTTTTGCATACCTAATCAGTAGGCCTATAGTCCTATGTATAGTCGAAATTCAAGGAAATCCATATACGCCTGATAGCTTGTGCACACGGTAACAAAAATTTTGCTTGTCATTCATTCGTTATATATGTACTACGAATACTGCAGCAAAAATATCTTAAAATGACATAATTGATTATAAATGACATTAGATCTATAATTTACAAACCGAATTAGGGCCTACTAATTGCAAAGAAATAGATTACTGAACTCAAGTTCAGCTATTGATATTCTACCTCATATAATATTAATATATCTAAAACGAAATTTAATATCCTGACCGAAATCTTTTTTATCTTGCTGCCTTGATACTAATTGTATTTTAGCATAGGCCTAGGCCTTGTTATGTCATTTTAGCAGAACGAAAAACTCCAGATCAAGTATATATTATAATTTTACAAGTTCCAATATGACGGTAATTCATTAATGTCTCTCCGTATTAGTCTTAAGCGCCGTTCGCTAATAAGACTTTGAATTTCTTGCTGAAGTTCCACAGCGTTTTCTACTGGGAGCTGATTAAGCTGCATCCCGACACTTCGACCAAAAACGTCAAATTCAGTCTCATGTTTAACAGTATTTGTTACTTCTTCCAACGAAGTGACGCCTCTATCTAAAGAATCATCGTGTAACCTTCTCTTCCTAGATTTCTTCATTGGCATCGCATCAGTCTTAGGTGACGACTGTCCCGGTTGATCGAGCAGATCCGGCTCCTCATAGGTAATATCCTGCAAAACTACTGTAGAACGCTGTAATTAACTTTTTGGAATATATCTATCTTAAAAGTTGCCGCTAAAGTATGATGCGGTCTACAAATTGTACATTGTGCTTAGAATTACATACATGTACGAGTTAACATAAAAATCCATCTTCTCACTCGTACATTTCGAAATACAGTAGGCCTACAGTAACCATTTCACAGACACAAATCTTTCGTGCCTTACATGACAGCATTTGTCATCTTCTACAATTGTGATTATAGTTCCTGGATCATCCGAACGACTTGAGCCTAAATGTATGTAGTATCATGAATTACTATAGTAAAATAATTGAGATCTTAAATGCAAATATTACGAAAACAATGTATAATAATAGTAGTACAAATATAATAGTAGTATAAATATAGTAGTACAAGTAATATAGTAGTATAGTAGTAATTACATCATCATCATTTACGAACGAAAACTTGATTCTTTCCCAATAAGCTTAATATTTTCATTCGTAACATGTCTGGTCACAAACTTTTTGAAACCAGTACTCAGTTCATGATTTTGATATGTGTTTGTAAATTATGTCCATTTTTTGCAGGTTCCTCGAAGCGCAGATGAATGGGAAGAAGTCAACAAAGGTTTCACGACAAGATGGAATTTTCCTGGATGTGTAGGGGCTATAGATGGCAAGCATGTGCGTATTCAAAATCCTCCCTGCAGTGGATCGCAATACTATAATTACAAAGGGCATTTTAGCGTTGTTCTTTTCGGCATTGTTGACAGCAATTACAGTTTCATTTATGTCGATGTCGGTAACTATGGCAGCGCTTCAGATGGTGGCATTTTTGGAAGAAGCATCTTCAAGGCTTCCCTTGACGATGGTAGTTTAAATGTACCAGACCATTGTCTTTTTGTTGGTGATGACGCTTTCCCACTACAAACAAATCTCATGAAGCCCTATCCACGAAACGGAACTTCGTTATCTCATTCGGAAAAAGTTTTCAACTATCGGCTTTCAAGAGCTAGAAGAGTAGTTGAAAATGCATTTGGAATTCTGGTATCTAGATTCCGAATCTATGAAAGACCTCTGAGTGTGGATGTTGCGACAGTAAGCTCTATTATTCTGTCTACTGTTGCCCTGCACAATTGGCTTCGCAGGTGCTGTGTCGCAACTTATATTTCATCGAAATCAATTGAATCAGAAAATCACGAAACCGGCGAAATTTCACGCGGTCCTTGGCGAGATCTACCTACTCTCGGTTTCGAAGATGTCAGTGATCATACAGCAAAGAATGCAAAGAAGGTGGCAAAGAAGTTGAGAGACAAGTACATGGAGTACTTTAATGGAAAGGGAGCAGTTCCATGGCAGAATGTCATGGTAGTGTAAATTTATGAAGTGAATATTTTATTACACTGTTCGTTTCATGCATTTCATCAATGACTTATGATGCCAGATGTACTGCCTTTCTATGTTTGCGTTTTGTTATTTTGTATTTCTATCTATTATAATAATATGGAAAATCGTTGTTTTGTCTGATAGTGATATATTCCTAAGCCAGACCTATAGTTCAGGGATCCTACCGAATCAGCTGATTATGATCCTTTCCGGTGATCCGGTAGAGTGATCTGGTCAGTGAATAATGTTGTTCTACAATCTTAGTGACCGAACAAACGAATTCACCCTACAGGATTTCAGGCACTACTGCAGTTTAGTGCACCCTCTATGAAAGAGAGGGAAACGCGCCTACTGCAGTTTAGTGCACCCTAAAACAACGGCGCATTCTCCCGCAAACGATGACTACGCACATTACACCGAAGCGCGCGCTCGGTGTAATGTGCGAAGACGAAGACACAAAGACACTCATTTATAACTATAGGGAAGAACGAACGGCATTCATTCTGTTGATTAAATCATGTTGTTCTCACATGCATTTTAGGGTGCACTAAACTGCAGTAGTGCCGGATTTCAAAGCAAAGCTAAGCAAATGGAGAGGAGAGAAAATAGGCTATCGCAGATCAATAACGGAACTGTTTATTACTGTGATTATGGATCGCTTTAATCGTATGGACTGTAACCGTTAGAATATAGGTAGGCCTACTGCGTGACAATAAATAGTACAGTAGGGCCTAGAATGTTCCTCATTGAAATACATCAGATAAATTCTACTTTTTATTGTCACGAAGTATGTAAGCTTATATCAACCGCGGCTACCACTCTGTAGCCATGGTTGTCACCCAACTCAATTCATTAATCACATTTCTGTACCGCATACCCAGCTACAAAGAGGTACGTATAGATAACAGTAGTTTTATAAATTACGGTTAAATGAGTTGCTCGTGGACATGCCATACATAGTAAAATCTTATGATAGTTGCAATATACAATAAAAGTTGATTATACCATTGTCTTACCATGTTTGTTTCTGGTTCAGCGAAATTTGACTTTCCCATAAACTGATCCGCCAATGTGAACCATGACATTCTAGGAACGTACACCTCCGCGGTACCGGCCCCAGACTTTTTTGATTTCATAATCTTCTTCTTTTTATTGGCGTAAGTTGTTCGAATGATTTTCAATTTTTTTCTTGCCGCTTTCATGTCGAAGCCATCCGTATCAATACTTTGTATCAAACTGTGTATTGCTGCATCTCTTGCATTTCTATTTTTGTAGTTGTGATGCAGTGAATCCCACAAGCATTGATGTTTGGAATACTCCTCCACGAAATTATACGTTTGTTGGGAGCTCCATTTACTGTTATCCATAGCCATTTTGCGACAGCGTCAAGCAAAGTAAATGATTCAACAAATAATGTGCGTGGGAGAGAACAACGATGTCCTCAACTGGTGATAATAAATCGATGGAACCTCAGCAAATCTCAGAGAATCCATCAGCGAGTGCTGTGAAGTCAGATATCTATTGCCATCTACTGCTTAGTTGACCTCTTAGTTTACCTGTGAGGTAAAGTGATTTAGTTGACTTCTATCATGGAGTCAACTAAACAGAATTGATGCCGCGCGCTCATTTTGGCGCGTGTGTCGATGAGCGTCGATGTGCGTCTAGTTGACTTCCACATAGTTGACTAGTGTACACGCGGCTTTAGATTCCAATGGGAATCCTTTAACCTTACCTATAACCGAAAGCAACTGGCTGAGACACTTAAGAATTTGACTTTTGTATTCAGCGTTTCAAGATCTGCAAATCCATGCTGTTAAGCCTTTCGTGCGCGAATTTAGGAAGTGTCGGTAGCTCCCGAACTATGTCATTAAATCACATTAATGTCATTATCAATGTCATACTTGCACAACCAAGATGAAGGGAATAGCTATTTTCTTGAGAGAAGAAATATAAACTTTTCCTTCCCGCAGCTCTGTTGTACAGCCCGAGCGCAGCGACGGGTGGGCAGATAGCTATGGGAGGAAGCGCTTATTTCTTCTCGAAAGAATATAGGTCTTCATTTTGTGATTTATAGATGTCTATTGTCTATTGTTACTGAGTAAATAAGTTCGTCAGCCGATATTTCACCTGTCATTTTTCTATGATAGTCAGTCGTTTATATATCTCCAATTCCAAATTAGACAACCTTAATTGCATGATTAAAGCCGTCTAATTTGCTTTGTAATACCATTGAGGCATGAGCATTTCACCGTCCATCTTCGCATTCCCAGTGAAAATGACATTAAGGTGATTTCCATGGTACAGAATTTGGACTCGTAGATATCTCAATCTTTATATGCTTCAATGTTCTGAGCTTCATTGGCTATATAGAAAATTATCATAGATTTGAGTATTTTGCAGATCAAAGTTTTGGATTTTTGATGTCATAGATTTTAGATCCAGTAGCAATGCATATAATTATTACCTTTAAAATGATCAGCTTAAATCGTCTGGCGCTACGCGCCGACAATCTAGGCTGTCATTTGAAAGGTATCTTCATTGTTAGCATTCTAAATCTTAACGTTCCTAATTTCTATGCTATAATTGCAAATGGAAAACAATATTGCATGGAAATTCTTTTATCTATTGCTTGCAGAGGAAAGTTTTATCGTGCATTTTTTTCGAATTTTTTTTCATTGAGCATATGATCTGAGATGATGGTACGGAATCCCATGCATCTGTTATCCAGGATGCTATTTTTGGGAAACTTGGTGGCCTCATGTTACCACCAGAGGTGAAGAAATGCGGTCCATCTGTCAACCAGCTATCATAGCTTTTCTGAAAATGCGTCTTAACACTTCTGTTCCAACTCACATCTGCAGGCTGTATCAATGGCTGGCTTCCGCCAGGAATAACAGCAGAATCAATTAGCATCGACCGTAAATGGGATTTTGTCCTCTGCGAGATATGACTTTTGAGCGAATCCCAGACCATTAGCCTTCTAGTAAAAGAAAATCTCCCAACAATTCTATTCAAATAGTCCTGCGTAAGATCATCGTCCATCCAGCTTTTGTGTGCACAAACGAACTCAATTCTATTCATAGATTCAAGTTCAGCGATCGGTCGTTTCCGTGGAATAACAACGTATGGTTTCAATTTTGTGCCATCTGCCTTAGCTGACAGAATGAGAGTTATGCGCTCCTTCTCATGACCTAATAATTAGTAAAAACAGATAATTAGTATTTACAATATATCGAGTTACCATATTTTAAAGCAATATTGATAACTTACCGGTGCTTTTTAGTGGAATATCCCTCTTTCCAATCCGGTCTATAGTTTGCCCTCGGCATGGCTCAATCCAAAGGGGCGTTTCATCCATTGCATAAACAGCAGAAGGTGGCAGCTTGGCATTATCGATTTTCTTCCAAGTATAACGAAGAAAATTCACAACTTTAGTCGCACAGTCACTCGGCTGTTTCTGACTGACAGTGGTACTCCTTCGCAAACTGAACCGATTACGCCGTAAAAACGTCTGAAGCCAACCATTACTACTAGAAAATATTGTTTCCGGTTGTAACTGTTTCATAAATGTCTCTGCTTCACGTTTTATCATGCTGCGAGAGACACGAAGACGATCGTTTCGCTTCGTAGTTATCCATTCAACGAGATGTGTGTCGAGATCGTTAGACAACAGTTTTCTACCAGCACCATCTAAGCGGCTTCGATTTGAATGACCAATGCATTTGAGGGCCTCTTCGTTATTTCTCCATTCTCTAACCTGTTTTCGTGTCACTTGGAACCGACGAGCCGTTTTCGAAACATTATTTGATGATTTTAAGAATGACAATGCTTGTAGTTTTGTTGTAACTGTAATCGAACGTCGTCGTCCATTACCTTCGCCTTCCATCGTCTCAATGCTAGAATCTGATTCTCATCGACCTGCTTGAAGTTGAGTGCATATCGTATTTGCGATAAACGCCACAAGAACCTTAATTGGAGTTCAGACAATCGACACACAATGCGCGTGCTCACCCTTTCCCCGTCAATCGATGCAATTATATGTGTAATATCCGTTTTTAGGTGGGTTTGTATTGGAGGCTGGTCTTTTAATACATTTCGTTCGTTATCAGGTGTGTACTATATTAGAAACTGGGCTATTAAAAGAGCCTGGTTTACAAAAAGAGTAAATACGGTAGTTCATCTACTAGCTAATTCTCTTGTCTCATGGAAACAAATCAGGGCATTGATGTCAAACCGTCCTATTGCACTGGATAAGAATCCCGGTGTTAGACCAATTGGAATTGGAGAATCACTCAGACGAATAATGTGCAGAACAATCGCCATTATTGCCAAGTCAGATGTTATTTCCGTGTGTAATCAAGAGCAACTATGTGCAGGTGCAAAAGGTGGAATCGAGGCTGCAGTTCATGCTATGTGCGATCTTTTTGAGAAGAGCAATTCTGAAAATTCAGGATGGGGAGTTTCACTGGTCGATGCGAAAAATGCCTTTAATTCCATAAGTCGAGTAGCCGAACTTTGGAACGCCAGAATCCTTTGGCCAAGGGCTTCACTGTTCCTATTTAGCACATATCGTGGGTTTGCTCCTCTAATAATCAGAGGAACAAACGATCTTATTTATAGTGAGGAAGAAGTAATCCAAGGTGACCCCTTGTCAATGTTATTTTATGCCATATCTGTATTTCCCCTTATCCAAGCACTCAGAGCCAAAACTATAATCCAAAATTGGTACCGGTATACAGATGATTCCTCAGTCTATGGGAAATTCGACGATATAACCGCATGGCTTGACAAACGTATTGATTTGGGACCAAAATTTGGCTACCACCCAGAACCAACGAAAAGTGTTTTGATAGTATCTCCGAAAGTTGAATCAACTGCCAAGTTGACATTTGAAAAATACGGGATAAAAATTACCAATGGCAATCGCTTCCTTGGCGGATTTATAGGAAATAAAGAAGAAAAAGAGAAATTTGTGGTACACAAAATTTGTTCTTGGATGACAGAAATTGATATGCTAACTGACATAGCACATTCACAACATCAGGCTGCTCTAGCTGCAACGATGAGATCAGTGCGAAATGAATGGAAATACGTTCAATGCGTGATTTCTGGCATTTCTCATCTATTTGAGCCATTGGAGAAATTGTTGTATGAAAAGTTTCTCCCTGCTATTTTTGGAAACCCAATTTCTCCAGAAGAGCGAGAGCTTACCTCCAACTCTACACGCAATGCGGGTTTGAGTCTCTTCAACCCAGTCGAAACAGCTGAAGCAAATTATGAATCTTCAAGACTAGCTACAGTCCTCTTATCCAATGCCATCAAACAGCCAAACAATGACTTTGATTCAGTGAACCATTTCCAAATAATGCAATCTAGTCGAAAAGACCAAAGAACAATGCGTCAGGCAAAAGAAAAAGAAAAAGTGAAGAAAATTTGTTCAAAACTTTCCAAAAGTCAGGTAGATCATATTAATCGAGTGATTCAGTATAAAACAAATGACTGGCTAAATGTTCTACCTTTAAATTCACACAATTTTGATCTATCTGCGACAGAGTTCCGTGATGGTCTATCATTTCGATATGGAAGATTGATTAATAACCTTCCGTCAGTATGCGATGGCTGTGGCGATATGTATACCATCAACCATGGTCTGAACTGCAAGAAGGGAGGACTCATTATCCAGCGCCATAATGAGATCAGAGACGTAATCGGTGATCTCTCCGCCCTGGCTTTTGGGGAAAGAAATGTCATCAAAGAGCCAGTTATCAGAGAGAGACTAGAGGATGCGATACAAGAAGGACTGCGTGCAGATTTACTTGTCCGAGGAGCATGGACATCTCAGACTCCAGCGTTGTTTGACATTCAGGTGCTTAACCTCGACGCTGAGTCTCGCGATCCCCATTCACCAACACAGGTTCTCGCGGAAGCAGAGAAGAGGAAGGAGCTGAAGTATCGAGACGCATGCCAATTTCGAAGATCTGATTTCAACCCACTCATCTTCTCATGTGATTGAGTTTTTGGACCCCAAACGAAATCTTTCCTCAAGTTCATGTCACACAAGCTTGAGAAGAAGTGGGATAGTCATCTCCAAGGAATCAGATCCTTCATTCACACCTTCATTCACACCAAGCTGATGTTCGCTCTCATTAGAGCCTCCAGCCACTGCATGCGAGGCTCTAGAATAAAGTGGCGAAGTGACTTGGGACTGGAGGACATTTCCGACCTCCCAACTTTCTTTTATCCCGAGAATCTGTACCTTACTCCTGATTACCCTTCACTTTTGTACGTGTCTGTAATATTTTAATAATTTTGTACTCACACTTTTTCTGTAAATATAGTCCTGTTTCTTTTCTTCGTCCAGATGCTATATTATAGAAGTCCATGGATGATTCTATCTATGAGCTATCTACGAGGGGTGGTTGAAAAGTTTGCGGCCCGATATAGAAAAAAGCATATTTCGCATACGATACATATTTATTTTTCGACATTATCGCCCCTACAATCAACGCATTTAGCCAAACGGTGCTGCAATGCGCGGATCCCTTGCTCATAGAAGTGTGAGTCTTTGGAGTCCAGATACTCCTCAACGGCCTCCATGACGTCACTGTTGGATGCGAAGTGCTGACCACTGAGCTCCAATTTCATTTTTGGGAAGAGATGAAGGTCCGATGGTGGCAGATCAGGAGAATAGGGTGGATGGGAAATGATGTCAAACCCACAACCTTGGATGGCAGACATGGCGGTAGCGGAAGTGTGAGCAGGCGCATTGTCTTGATGGAAGAGCACGCCTTTCGTGAGCTTCCCTCTCCGCTTGATCTTGATCTGCACTCGTAACTGCTGCAACAAATTTGTCCGACCAGTCTCTAGGAAGTCCAACAACAAAACTCCCTTCGAATCCCAAAAAATGGAGGCCATGACCTTTCCCGCGGACCTGGTGACCGTGGGTTTCCGCGGAGTTGGTGATCCTGGGTGCTCCCATTGTTTCGATTGTTCTTTCGACTCTGGCTGATAGTGGTGAACCCAAGTCTCATCCATCGTAATGAACCGGTCCATGAAATTTTCAGGATCTCTTACGAACAGCGCCAGGTTGTCCCTTGAGATGAGAAAGCGGGCTCGTTTGTTCTCTGGTGTGAGCAGTCGTGGCACCCATCGAGCGGAAACTTTGTTCATGCCAAGTTCATGATGGATGATGTTATGGACACGCTCTTGTGAAATCTTCAGTTCGAAGGCAATCTTTCGCTCGGTTGTACGGTGATCATCAAGAACAATCTTTTGAACATGATCGATCACATCTTCTGTGCTCACTGTCACTGGTCTTCTACAAAGGGGATCATCTTCCAAGCTCTCTCTTCCTTGCTTGAATTCTGAAGCCCACTTCTTAACTGTGGTGTAGGACGGAGCTTTCTCACCAAGTGTTCCAACCATATCATCATGAATCTCCTTTGGTGTGAGTCCTTTCAAGCCGAGATAACGAATGACAGCTCGATTTGAAACGTGATCCATCTTACGCAACACTTATCTGACTAACTGACTGATAAGTTAGCAACTGAAGTTAAGTAGCTGTGGTTTACCAACAGTTCACCGGATCGACTGATCACTCGTCATACGCCGTCAGCACATTCCATTGTATCAATCCACATGTGCATAATGGCCTGGCTTTAAGCTTTCTATGTCAGGCCGCGAACTTATCAATCACCCCTCGTATGTTCTATCTATGAATTATGGACTGCATCGATATCTTGGTAGTCACCGGCTAATCATAGTTTGTTTATATACTTCTATGATTTGTTCTTTATAGGACTTAGCATTGGAAAAGTTAACTGCGGGAAGGAATGTTAACTTTCTGATCCCGTGGGACTGAAAAGTTGATTTTTCCTCCCGGCAGTTTACATGGAAGAGAAATGTTTTCACTCTCACAAAAGATGAAAAAGAAGATCATCAATATTTGGCAAACTAATCGTGCTAACTAATTGCGACTTATCTAATGCTCACAGCAAATACAAAGCATTTCTGTGTGCAATAGATAAGCCTAGACGTGAATGCTTTCGTTGAGAAAAGAATGAAATAAAGCAAGCAAGTCATTTTTCAAATCAATTTCTCTGTTCAATATTATTGCTCAAAAAAGGAAATATTTCAAAAATTCAAGCCTAGTCAAAGCAGACGAATGGATCTGGTTTCTATTTATCGTACAACTAAAATCATTACCATGTTGGCATTTTAATTAATTGCCAACAATTAAACATGTACATATTTTACACCAAATGTAAACATCAATGAAAATTTGACATCAGTAATAATAGTGAAATCCATTTGGACGGGCTATAGACAGTCTCACTTGCGCAATTTCCCCAAATAAAATTGCAAGTCACCACTGTAATGCTAATGAAACTATTTCTGATGATCTATAGAATATCATATCTATGCGAAGCTTTCGAATTCCGAATGCATTGCTCGCTTGGTTCAAGTTTTTTTTTGTTGTTGTTCAAATTTCCTCGGCGCAAGTTTATCGACCAAAATTTCTACAGGACAGTTTCAACTTCAAAATGAACTCGATACCAGACAACAGCTTCAAAAGAACGCTGATGAAAAGAAGTAGGAGAAAGTTTGTTTACATTGTTGGTAAAACATGTCATTCAGATACTGTATTTACTTAATACAAGTATGAATTTTCCGTGTTGTGTGAAATGCAGGATTTGCTTCAAATTCTCTTACATGATTCACAAGAGAGATAAAATAGTTGCCACTACTGAGATATTTTGTTTTAGGCCTATTCATGATTTTGTCAATTACTCACAAGATGTAATTCAGTTTACTAGCAAATTACGCATATCTATTCGTCACTATAAACGTAACTAATTACTCACTGTACTTAAAATACTCACTTTTTCTTTCAATTGCATTTCAATTGCATTTCAATTGCATTTCAATTTTCATCAACTGAAGTCTGGTCAATTGAATAGACTTCAGACGTAATTAATTATGATTTATAGCAAATTATACTTCAAATGTGTGTTTCTCTATAACTGCAATGAAATCGGATTTCATCATAAATGGAGATTTCGGAAGATCTCTTCTTTCAAATGTATTTCCTACATGGCATCTCATTTCGGTGAAGGTGATATCAAGAAATAGGACGATCGCAATGTGTCTCACAATTAATGAATAATAGAAAATCACAGTCATCAGCGAAGATTTCTTTCTACATTATTTAACACGGGTGACAATTTCTTAATGCAACTGGCTCCTGTAAACCTCATATCAAAGGAATCTTTGCACTTTTGAAGAAGACAGTCCTTTGTTCGACATCAAACATTTCGACTGCTTATACTGCTTTTGTGCTGCGTGCTCCGATGGCGTCTGTTTGCTTGTTTATGTACGAGCTGGACAGAAGGACAAATTTGAAACAGGATTTTCCATTTGATCAATGAAAATATTGTGACAAATGAATTTGTAAGCATGATTTCCGTTCGCAGGTGATAAGAGATCAGTTATGGAAAGAAAATATGTTCCTAGGACTTCATAATGCCACTATAATTGTTATTTTTGAATGACGCTTTTGAGCTGAAACCAAAGATTTCGTCATGACTTTATTTATCTATTAATTGGTTCAATCACAATGGAATTATTTGATTTAGGAATCAATTCTTAGTGGCACAATATAGTGACTTACTGCTCTGTGAATGCTTTTTGAATAAACATTTTTAATTTTAATTGCGAAAAAAGTATAGCAGACAACTCTGAAGAACTGATAATTTTTTCATGAAGACCCATGAAGATGTCAGGAAAAACACATTTATGAAAGTTGAAGAAATTAATGAATATTAATGAAAGCATTATACAAGTCACTTAAATGGGGAGGACAGATGGTGCTTTTGAACTTTTTGAAACGAAAGTTCTGACATCTGAGTGTCATTTAAATTATTTTAATATTTTTACAACAATACTGTTGCATCGTTTACCGTTTTTCTTCGAATGATAGCCGCACTTCTCGCCAGAGTTGCCACGACTACTTTTTGAAGTTATAAATCTATGGCACCTAGACAATGCCGTATACATTTATGCTGGCTCTTACTGTTTGAGATTTGCATTATTATTGTCACTACTGCTGCATTTGAAGCAATATTTCCATTTTAAGTATACCTCCATGAGCGTACTTATGATCAAAGATAAACTGCCGGGTAGATTTAAATGAACAATATAGCCCTTACTATTTTGCTAGTCATGTTATCATCAGTTTTGACCGTCAGTTTCACTTATGAATAAAATGGTAAATAGCCATGTAAACTTAGGAGGTCCAAATTGTATTATTATTTGCTATAGCGCAAAAGCTGGCAGTGGGTTGCTATCAGAGGCCGTTGATGCTGCTTTTCAAATACTACACGATTCGACTTCGTGATTTTTTATAGAATTTTTTGACTTTTGCAAGTTGTCTTAATGTTCAATGAGTTCGGAATAGCTCAATTAAATGTTGTGTCGTCAACATCATCATATCGAAAGTGAGGCAAGTAGTATAAAGTTTTTTATTTTTTTTTTTTATTTTTTTTTTATTTATTTTTTTTTTTTATTTTCACTTTTATATTGTTTATTTTTAATTTGGATGTTATTTTTTTATTTTTTTTTTTTTTTTTATTTTTTTTATTTTTATTTTTTTTTATTTTTT
>CAJQUW010001907.1:0-46250 GCA_907163375.1 Prostheceraeus crozeri
TTGACATCCGTGGAAGGGAGCATTCCCGTTTGTAGTACTACGCTATGATCGTCATAACGCAAGACTTGTTTAAATTTACGCTGTAGCGGTGTAGGATTATGTACCTTGGTTGTTTCTTCCACTGGCCTCAGTTGTAGATGATTGATCGTAGCGAACCTTATAACGTTTGACTGCCATTTTGTCCTACTAGTGCAGCAGATGGAGTAGATGCCTGAAAATGAAAAAGATTGTATTAAGTTTACGTTCAAGGGAGGAGAGGGAGGGAAGTAGCGACTTACCATTTTAGTTGGATAATAGAATAGGGAACTAGAGAGAGAGAAAAATGTGCGTCCGTCACTCGTGTGATTCAACGATGGAATGATTCTCACTGTGGAAGGCTCGCTATTTATATAGAAATGCTTGATTCTCATTGGATGATGATCTTCATTGGATGCTGAATTTCACGCTGATTCCAAATCTGAAATCCGTTTTCCCATCCGATGCTTCGTTTTGAAGCTACAGCCCAAAACGTCCCAAATTCTAACTCTGTCGTTTTTCGCCAATGTCCCAAAATCTTAAATGGCGTCTCACATCTAAACGAAGACAGATAGGAACAAGCCGATTCTTTCAGTGAATTTGTCTCACTCTTAGCTTTCAAACGAGCTTTGGCACGACTAAATCCGTCCACTGGAAGCCAAAATCGAAGCGAGCTGTCCAGAGGGGGGGGGGAGTCAGCGAAAATTTTTTCTCTCCGATTGACTTGAAACTCACCATACAGATAGAGAATTTCACGCTGATTCCAAATCTGAAATCCGTTTTCCAATCCGATGCTTCGTTTTGAAGCTACAGCCCAAAACGTCCCAAATTCTAACTCTGTCGTTTTTTCGCCAATCTCCCAAAATCTTAAATGGCGTCTCACATCTAAACGAAGACAGATAGGAACAAGCCGATTCTTTCACTGAATTTGTCTCACTCTTAGCTTTCAAACGAGCTATGGCACGACTAAATCCGTCCACTGGAAGCCAAAATCGAAGCGAGCTGTCCAGAGGGGGGGGGGAGTCAGCGAAATTTTTCTCTCCGATTGACTTGAAACTCACCATACAGATAGAGAATTTCACGCTGATTCCAAATCTGAAATCCGTTTTCCAATCCGATGCTTCGTTTTGAAGCTACAGCCCAAAACGTCCCAAATTCTAACTCTGTCGTTTTTCGCCAATCTCCCAAAATCTTAAATGGCGTCTCACATCTAAACGAAGACAGATAGGAACAAGCCGATTCTTTCACTGAATTTGTCTCACTCTTAGCTTTCAAACGAGCTATGGCACGACTAAATCCGTCCACTGGAAGCCAAAATCGAAGCGAGCTGTCCAGAGGGGGGGGGAGTCAGCGAAAATTTTTTCTCTCCGATTGACTTGAAACTCACCATACAGATAGAGAATTTCACGCTGATTCCAAATCTGAAATCCGTTTTCCAATCCGATGCTTCGTTTTGAAGCTACAGCCCAAAACGTCCCAAATTCTAACTCTGTCGTTTTTCGCCAATCTCCCAAAATCTTAAATGGCGTCTCACATCTAAACGAAGACAGATAGGAACAAGCCGATTCTTTCACTGAATTTGTCTCACTCTTAGCTTTCAAACGAGCTATGGCACGACTAAATCCGTCCACTGGAAGCCAAAATCGAAGCGAGCTGTCCAGAGGTGGGGGGGGAGTCAGCGAAAATTTTTTCTCTCCGATTGCGTTCAAATTCACCATACCGATAGAGAATTTCACGCTGATTCCAAATCTGAAATCCGTTTACCAATCCGATGCTTCGTTTTGAAGCTACAGCCCAAAACGTCCCAAATTCTAACTCTGTCGTTTTTCGCCAATCTCCCAAAATCTTAAATGGCGTCTCACATCTAAACGAAGACAGATAGGAACAAGCCGATTCTTTCACTGAATTTGTCTCACTCTTAGCTTTCAAACGAGCTATGGCACGACTAAATCCGTCCACTGGAAGCCAAAATCGAAGCGAGCTGTCCAGAGGTGGGGGGGAGTCAGCGAAAATTTTTCTCTCCGATTGACTTGAAACTCACCATACAGATAGAGAATTTCACGCTGATTCCAAATCTGAAATCCGTTTACCAATCCGATGCTTCGTTTTGAAGCTACAGCCCAAAACGTCCCAAATTCTAACTCTGTCGTTTTTCGCCAATCTCCCAAAATCTTAAATGGCGTCTCACATCTAAACGAAGACAGATAGGAACAAGCCGATTCTTTCACTGAATTTGTCTCACTCTTAGCTTTCAAACGAGCTATGGCACGACTAAATCCGTCCACTGGAAGCCAAAATCGAAGCGAGCTGTCCAGAGGGGGGGGGGAGTCAGCGAAAATTTTTTCTCTCCGATTGACTTGAAACTCACCATACAGATAGAGAATTTCACGCTGATTCCAAATCTGAAATCCGTTTACCAATCCGATGCTTCGTTTTGAAGCTACAGCCCAAAACGTCCCAAATTCTAACTCTGTCGTTTTTCGCCAATCTCCCAAAATCTTAAATGGCGTCTCACATCTAAACGAAGACAGATAGGAACAAGCCGATTCTTTCACTGAATTTGTCTCACTCTTAGCTTTCAAACGAGCTATGGCACGACTAAATCCGTCCACTGGAAGCCAAAATCGAAGCGAGCTGTCCAGAGGGGGGGGGAGTCAGCGAAAATTTTTTCTCTCCGATTGACTTGAAACTCACCATACAGATAGAGAATTTCACGCTGATTCCAAATCTGAAATCCGTTTTCCAATCCGATGCTTCGTTTTGAAGCTACAGCCCAAAACGTCCCAAATTCTAACTCTGTCGTTTTTCGCCAATCTCCCAAAATCTTAAATGGCGTCTCACATCTAAACGAAGACAGATAGGAACAAGCCGATTCTTTCACTGAATTTGTCTCACTCTTAGCTTTCAAACGAGCTATGGCACGACTAAATCCGTCCACTGGAAGCCAAAATCGAAGCGAGCTGTCCAGAGGGGGGGGGGAGTCAGCGAAAATTTTTTCTCTCCGATTGACTTGAAACTCACCATACAGATAGAGAATTTCACGCTGATTCCAAATCTGAAATCCGTTTACCAATCCGATGCTTCGTTTTGAAGCTACAGCCCAAAACGTCCCAAATTCTAACTCTGTCGTTTTTCGCCAATCTCCCAAAATCTTAAATGGCGTCTCACATCTAAACGAAGACAGATAGGAACAAGCCGATTCTTTCACTGAATTTGTCTCACTCTTAGCTTTCAAACGAGCTATGGCACGACTAAATCCGTCCACTGGAAGCCAAAATCGAAGCGAGCTGTCCAGAGGGGGGGGGGAGTCAGCGAAAATTTTTTCTCTCCGATTGACTTGAAACTCACCATACAGATAGAGAATTTCACGCTGATTCCAAATCTGAAATCCGTTTACCAATCCGATGCTTCGTTTTGAAGCTACAGCCCAAAACGTCCCAAATTCTAACTCTGTCGTTTTTCGCCAATCTCCCAAAATCTTAAATGGCGTCTCACATCTAAACGAAGACAGATAGGAACAAGCCGATTCTTTCACTGAATTTGTCTCACTCTTAGCTTTCAAACGAGCTATGGCACGACTAAATCCGTCCACTGGAAGCCAAAATCGAAGCGAGCTGTCCAGAGGGGGGGGGGAGTCAGCGAAAATTTTTTCTCTCCGATTGACTTGAAACTCACCATACAGATAGAGAATTTCACGCTGATTCCAAATCTGAAATCCGTTTACCAATCCGATGCTTCGTTTTGAAGCTACAGCCCAAAACGTCCCAAATTCTAACTCTGTCGTTTTTCGCCAATCTCCCAAAATCTTAAATGGCGTCTCACATCTAAACGAAGACAGATAGGAACAAGCCGATTCTTTCACTGAATTTGTCTCACTCTTAGCTTTCAAACGAGCTATGGCACGACTAAATCCGTCCACTGGAAGCCAAAATCGAAGCGAGCTGTCCAGAGGGGGGGGGAGTCAGCGAAAATTTTTTCTCTCCGATTGACTTGAAACTCACCATACAGATAGAGAATTTCACGCTGATTCCAAATCTGAAATCCGTTTACCAATCCGATGCTTCGTTTTGAAGCTACAGCCCAAAACGTCCCAAATTCTAACTCTGTCGTTTTTCGCCAATCTCCCAAAATCTTAAATGGCGTCTCACATCTAAACGAAGACAGATAGGAACAAGCCGATTCTTTCACTGAATTTGTCTCACTCTTAGCTTTCAAACGAGCTATGGCACGACTAAATCCGTCCACTGGAAGCCAAAATCGAAGCGAGCTGTCCAGAGGTGGGGGGGGAGTCAGCGAAAATTTTTCTCTCCGATTGACTTGAAACTCACCATACAGATAGAGAATTTCACGCTGATTCCAAATCTGAAATCCGTTTACCAATCCGATGCTTCGTTTTGAAGCTACAGCCCAAAACGTCCCAAATTCTAACTCTGTCGTTTTTCGCCAATCTCCCAAAATCTTAAATGGCGTCTCACATCTAAACGAAGACAGATAGGAACAAGCCGATTCTTTCACTGAATTTGTCTCACTCTTAGCTTTCAAACGAGCTATGGCACGACTAAATCCGTCCACTGGAAGCCAAAATCGAAGCGAGCTGTCCAGAGGGGGGGGGAGTCAGCGAAAATTTTTTCTCTCCGATTGACTTGAAACTCACCATACAGATAGAGAATTTCACGCTGATTCCAAATCTGAAATCCGTTTACCAATCCGATGCTTCGTTTTGAAGCTACAGCCCAAAACGTCCCAAATTCTAACTCTGTCGTTTTTCGCCAATCTCCCAAAATCTTAAATGGCGTCTCACATCTAAACGAAGACAGATAGGAACAAGCCGATTCTTTCACTGAATTTGTCTCACTCTTAGCTTTCAAACGAGCTATGGCACGACTAAATCCGTCCACTGGAAGCCAAAATCGAAGCGAGCTGTCCAGAGGGGGGGGGAGTCAGCGAAAATTTTTTCTCTCCGATTGACTTGAAACTCACCATACAGATAGAGAATTTCACGCTGATTCCAAATCTGAAATCCGTTTACCAATCCGATGCTTCGTTTTGAAGCTACAGCCCAAAACGTCCCAAATTCTAACTCTGTCGTTTTTCGCCAATCTCCCAAAATCTTAAATGGCGTCTCACATCTAAACGAAGACAGATAGGAACAAGCCGATTCTTTCACTGAATTTGTCTCACTCTTAGCTTTCAAACGAGCTATGGCACGACTAAATCCGTCCACTGGAAGCCAAAATCGAAGCGAGCTGTCCAGAGGGGGGGGGGAGTCAGCGAAAATTTTTTCTCTCCGATTGACTTGAAACTCACCATACAGATAGAGAATTTCACGCTGATTCCAAATCTGAAATCCGTTTACCAATCCGATGCTTCGTTTTGAAGCTACAGCCCAAAACGTCCCAAATTCTAACTCTGTCGTTTTTCGCCAATCTCCCAAAATCTTAAATGGCGTCTCACATCTAAACGAAGACAGATAGGAACAAGCCGATTCTTTCACTGAATTTGTCTCACTCTTAGCTTTCAAACGAGCTATGGCACGACTAAATCCGTCCACTGGAAGCCAAAATCGAAGCGAGCTGTCCAGAGGGGGGGGGAGTCAGCGAAAATTTTTTCTCTCCGATTGACTTGAAACTCACCATACAGATAGAGAATTTCACGCTGATTCCAAATCTGAAATCCGTTTACCAATCCGATGCTTCGTTTTGAAGCTACAGCCCAAAACGTCCCAAATTCTAACTCTGTCGTTTTTCGCCAATCTCCCAAAATCTTAAATGGCGTCTCACATCTAAACGAAGACAGATAGGAACAAGCCGATTCTTTCACTGAATTTGTCTCACTCTTAGCTTTCAAACGAGCTATGGCACGACTAAATCCGTCCACTGGAAGCCAAAATCGAAGCGAGCTGTCCAGAGGGGGGGGGAGTCAGCGAAAATTTTTTCTCTCCGATTGACTTGAAACTCACCATACAGATAGAGAATTTCACGCTGATTCCAAATCTGAAATCCGTTTACCAATCCGATGCTTCGTTTTGAAGCTACAGCCCAAAACGTCCCAAATTCTAACTCTGTCGTTTTTCGCCAATCTCCCAAAATCTTAAATGGCGTCTCACATCTAAACGAAGACAGATAGGAACAAGCCGATTCTTTCACTGAATTTGTCTCACTCTTAGCTTTCAAACGAGCTATGGCACGACTAAATCCGTCCACTGGAAGCCAAAATCGAAGCGAGCTGTCCAGAGGGGGGGGGGAGTCAGCGAAAATTTTTTCTCTCCGATTGACTTGAAACTCACCATACAGATAGAGAATTTCACGCTGATTCCAAATCTGAAATCCGTTTACCAATCCGATGCTTCGTTTTGAAGCTACAGCCCAAAACGTCCCAAATTCTAACTCTGTCGTTTTTCGCCAATCTCCCAAAATCTTAAATGGCGTCTCACATCTAAACGAAGACAGATAGGAACAAGCCGATTCTTTCACTGAATTTGTCTCACTCTTAGCTTTCAAACGAGCTATGGCACGACTAAATCCGTCCACTGGAAGCCAAAATCGAAGCGAGCTGTCCAGAGGGGGGGGGGAGTCAGCGAAAATTTTTTCTCTCCGATTGACTTGAAACTCACCATACAGATAGAGAATTTCACGCTGATTCCAAATCTGAAATCCGTTTACCAATCCGATGCTTCGTTTTGAAGCTACAGCCCAAAACGTCCCAAATTCTAACTCTGTCGTTTTTCGCCAATCTCCCAAAATCTTAAATGGCGTCTCACATCTAAACGAAGACAGATAGGAACAAGCCGATTCTTTCACTGAATTTGTCTCACTCTTAGCTTTCAAACGAGCTATGGCACGACTAAATCCGTCCACTGGAAGCCAAAATCGAAGCGAGCTGTCCAGAGGGGGGGGGGAGTCAGCGAAAATTTTTCTCTCCGATTGACTTGAAACTCACCATACAGATAGAGAATTTCACGCTGATTCCAAATCTGAAATCCGTTTACCAATCCGATGCTTCGTTTTGAAGCTACAGCCCAAAACGTCCCAAATTCTAACTCTGTCGTTTTTCGCCAATCTCCCAAAATCTTAAATGGCGTCTCACATCTAAACGAAGACAGATAGGAACAAGCCGATTCTTTCACTGAATTTGTCTCACTCTTAGCTTTCAAACGAGCTATGGCACGACTAAATCCGTCCACTGGAAGCCAAAATCGAAGCGAGCTGTCCAGAGGGGGGGGGGAGTCAGCGAAAATTTTTTCTCTCCGATTGACTTGAAACTCACCATACAGATAGAGAATTTCACGCTGATTCCAAATCTGAAATCCGTTTACCAATCCGATGCTTCGTTTTGAAGCTACAGCCCAAAACGTCCCAAATTCTAACTCTGTCGTTTTTCGCCAATCTCCCAAAATCTTAAATGGCGTCTCACATCTAAACGAAGACAGATAGGAACAAGCCGATTCTTTCACTGAATTTGTCTCACTCTTAGCTTTCAAACGAGCTATGGCACGACTAAATCCGTCCACTGGAAGCCAAAATCGAAGCGAGCTGTCCAGAGGGGGGGGGGAGTCAGCGAAAATTTTTTCTCTCCGATTGACTTGAAACTCACCATACAGATAGAGAATTTCACGCTGATTCCAAATCTGAAATCCGTTTACCAATCCGATGCTTCGTTTTGAAGCTACAGCCCAAAACGTCCCAAATTCTAACTCTGTCGTTTTTCGCCAATCTCCCAAAATCTTAAATGGCGTCTCACATCTAAACGAAGACAGATAGGAACAAGCCGATTCTTTCACTGAATTTGTCTCACTCTTAGCTTTCAAACGAGCTATGGCACGACTAAATCCGTCCACTGGAAGCCAAAATCGAAGCGAGCTGTCCAGAGGGGGGGGGAGTCAGCGAAAATTTTTTCTCTCCGATTGACTTGAAACTCACCATACAGATAGAGAATTTCACGCTGATTCCAAATCTGAAATCCGTTTACCAATCCGATGCTTCGTTTTGAAGCTACAGCCCAAAACGTCCCAAATTCTAACTCTGTCGTTTTTCGCCAATCTCCCAAAATCTTAAATGGCGTCTCACATCTAAACGAAGACAGATAGGAACAAGCCGATTCTTTCACTGAATTTGTCTCACTCTTAGCTTTCAAACGAGCTATGGCACGACTAAATCCGTCCACTGGAAGCCAAAATCGAAGCGAGCTGTCCAGAGGGGGGGGGGAGTCAGCGAAAATTTTTTCTCTCCGATTGACTTGAAACTCACCATACAGATAGAGAATTTCACGCTGATTCCAAATCTGAAATCCGTTTACCAATCCGATGCTTCGTTTTGAAGCTACAGCCCAAAACGTCCCAAATTCTAACTCTGTCGTTTTTCGCCAATCTCCCAAAATCTTAAATGGCGTCTCACATCTAAACGAAGACAGATAGGAACAAGCCGATTCTTTCACTGAATTTGTCTCACTCTTAGCTTTCAAACGAGCTATGGCACGACTAAATCCGTCCACTGGAAGCCAAAATCGAAGCGAGCTGTCCAGAGGGGGGGGGAGTCAGCGAAAATTTTTTCTCTCCGATTGACTTGAAACTCACCATACAGATAGAGAATTTCACGCTGATTCCAAATCTGAAATCCGTTTACCAATCCGATGCTTCGTTTTGAAGCTACAGCCCAAAACGTCCCAAATTCTAACTCTGTCGTTTTTCGCCAATCTCCCAAAATCTTAAATGGCGTCTCACATCTAAACGAAGACAGATAGGAACAAGCCGATTCTTTCACTGAATTTGTCTCACTCTTAGCTTTCAAACGAGCTATGGCACGACTAAATCCGTCCACTGGAAGCCAAAATCGAAGCGAGCTGTCCAGAGGGGGGGGGGAGTCAGCGAAAATTTTTTCTCTCCGATTGACTTGAAACTCACCATACAGATAGAGAATTTCACGCTGATTCCAAATCTGAAATCCGTTTACCAATCCGATGCTTCGTTTTGAAGCTACAGCCCAAAACGTCCCAAATTCTAACTCTGTCGTTTTTCGCCAATCTCCCAAAATCTTAAATGGCGTCTCACATCTAAACGAAGACAGATAGGAACAAGCCGATTCTTTCACTGAATTTGTCTCACTCTTAGCTTTCAAACGAGCTATGGCACGACTAAATCCGTCCACTGGAAGCCAAAATCGAAGCGAGCTGTCCAGAGGGGGGGGGGAGTCAGCGAAAATTTTTTCTCTCCGATTGACTTGAAACTCACCATACAGATAGAGAATTTCACGCTGATTCCAAATCTGAAATCCGTTTACCAATCCGATGCTTCGTTTTGAAGCTACAGCCCAAAACGTCCCAAATTCTAACTCTGTCGTTTTTCGCCAATCTCCCAAAATCTTAAATGGCGTCTCACATCTAAACGAAGACAGATAGGAACAAGCCGATTCTTTCACTGAATTTGTCTCACTCTTAGCTTTCAAACGAGCTATGGCACGACTAAATCCGTCCACTGGAAGCCAAAATCGAAGCGAGCTGTCCAGAGGTGGGGGGGGAGTCAGCGAAAATTTTTCTCTCCGATTGACTTGAAACTCACCATACAGATAGAGAATTTCACGCTGATTCCAAATCTGAAATCCGTTTACCAATCCGATGCTTCGTTTTGAAGCTACAGCCCAAAACGTCCCAAATTCTAACTCTGTCGTTTTTCGCCAATCTCCCAAAATCTTAAATGGCGTCTCACATCTAAACGAAGACAGATAGGAACAAGCCGATTCTTTCACTGAATTTGTCTCACTCTTAGCTTTCAAACGAGCTATGGCACGACTAAATCCGTCCACTGGAAGCCAAAATCGAAGCGAGCTGTCCAGAGGGGGGGGGGAGTCAGCGAAAATTTTTTCTCTCCGATTGACTTGAAACTCACCATACAGATAGAGAATTTCACGCTGATTCCAAATCTGAAATCCGTTTACCAATCCGATGCTTCGTTTTGAAGCTACAGCCCAAAACGTCCCAAATTCTAACTCTGTCGTTTTTCGCCAATCTCCCAAAATCTTAAATGGCGTCTCACATCTAAACGAAGACAGATAGGAACAAGCCGATTCTTTCACTGAATTTGTCTCACTCTTAGCTTTCAAACGAGCTATGGCACGACTAAATCCGTCCACTGGAAGCCAAAATCGAAGCGAGCTGTCCAGAGGGGGGGGGGAGTCAGCGAAAATTTTTTCTCTCCGATTGACTTGAAACTCACCATACAGATAGAGAATTTCACGCTGATTCCAAATCTGAAATCCGTTTACCAATCCGATGCTTCGTTTTGAAGCTACAGCCCAAAACGTCCCAAATTCTAACTCTGTCGTTTTTCGCCAATCTCCCAAAATCTTAAATGGCGTCTCACATCTAAACGAAGACAGATAGGAACAAGCCGATTCTTTCACTGAATTTGTCTCACTCTTAGCTTTCAAACGAGCTATGGCACGACTAAATCCGTCCACTGGAAGCCAAAATCGAAGCGAGCTGTCCAGAGGGGGGGGGGAGTCAGCGAAAATTTTTCTCTCCGATTGACTTGAAACTCACCATACAGATAGAGAATTTCACGCTGATTCCAAATCTGAAATCCGTTTACCAATCCGATGCTTCGTTTTGAAGCTACAGCCCAAAACGTCCCAAATTCTAACTCTGTCGTTTTTCGCCAATCTCCCAAAATCTTAAATGGCGTCTCACATCTAAACGAAGACAGATAGGAACAAGCCGATTCTTTCACTGAATTTGTCTCACTCTTAGCTTTCAAACGAGCTATGGCACGACTAAATCCGTCCACTGGAAGCCAAAATCGAAGCGAGCTGTCCAGAGGGGGGGGGGAGTCAGCGAAAATTTTTTCTCTCCGATTGACTTGAAACTCACCATACAGATAGAGAATTTCACGCTGATTCCAAATCTGAAATCCGTTTACCAATCCGATGCTTCGTTTTGAAGCTACAGCCCAAAACGTCCCAAATTCTAACTCTGTCGTTTTTCGCCAATCTCCCAAAATCTTAAATGGCGTCTCACATCTAAACGAAGACAGATAGGAACAAGCCGATTCTTTCACTGAATTTGTCTCACTCTTAGCTTTCAAACGAGCTATGGCACGACTAAATCCGTCCACTGGAAGCCAAAATCGAAGCGAGCTGTCCAGAGGTGGGGGGGGAGTCAGCGAAAATTTTTTCTCTCCGATTGACTTGAAACTCACCATACAGATAGAGAATTTCACGCTGATTCCAAATCTGAAATCCGTTTACCAATCCGATGCTTCGTTTTGAAGCTACAGCCCAAAACGTCCCAAATTCTAACTCTGTCGTTTTTCGCCAATCTCCCAAAATCTTAAATGGCGTCTCACATCTAAACGAAGACAGATAGGAACAAGCCGATTCTTTCACTGAATTTGTCTCACTCTTAGCTTTCAAACGAGCTATGGCACGACTAAATCCGTCCACTGGAAGCCAAAATCGAAGCGAGCTGTCCAGAGGGGGGGGGAGTCAGCGAAAATTTTTCTCTCCGATTGACTTGAAACTCACCATACAGATAGAGAATTTCACGCTGATTCCAAATCTGAAATCCGTTTACCAATCCGATGCTTCGTTTTGAAGCTACAGCCCAAAACGTCCCAAATTCTAACTCTGTCGTTTTTCGCCAATCTCCCAAAATCTTAAATGGCGTCTCACATCTAAACGAAGACAGATAGGAACAAGCCGATTCTTTCACTGAATTTGTCTCACTCTTAGCTTTCAAACGAGCTATGGCACGACTAAATCCGTCCACTGGAAGCCAAAATCGAAGCGAGCTGTCCAGAGGGGGGGGGGAGTCAGCGAAAATTTTTTCTCTCCGATTGACTTGAAACTCACCATACAGATAGAGAATTTCACGCTGATTCCAAATCTGAAATCCGTTTACCAATCCGATGCTTCGTTTTGAAGCTACAGCCCAAAACGTCCCAAATTCTAACTCTGTCGTTTTTCGCCAATCTCCCAAAATCTTAAATGGCGTCTCACATCTAAACGAAGACAGATAGGAACAAGCCGATTCTTTCACTGAATTTGTCTCACTCTTAGCTTTCAAACGAGCTATGGCACGACTAAATCCGTCCACTGGAAGCCAAAATCGAAGCGAGCTGTCCAGAGGGGGGGGGAGTCAGCGAAAATTTTTTCTCTCCGATTGACTTGAAACTCACCATACAGATAGAGAATTTCACGCTGATTCCAAATCTGAAATCCGTTTTCCAATCCGATGCTTCGTTTTGAAGCTACAGCCCAAAACGTCCCAAATTCTAACTCTGTCGTTTTTCGCCAATCTCCCAAAATCTTAAATGGCGTCTCACATCTAAACGAAGACAGATAGGAACAAGCCGATTCTTTCACTGAATTTGTCTCACTCTTAGCTTTCAAACGAGCTATGGCACGACTAAATCCGTCCACTGGAAGCCAAAATCGAAGCGAGCTGTCCAGAGGGGGGGGGGGAGTCAGCGAAAATTTTTTCTCTCCGATTGACTTGAAACTCACCATACAGATAGAGAATTTCACGCTGATTCCAAATCTGAAATCCGTTTACCAATCCGATGCTTCGTTTTGAAGCTACAGCCCAAAACGTCCCAAATTCTAACTCTGTCGTTTTTCGCCAATCTCCCAAAATCTTAAATGGCGTCTCACATCTAAACGAAGACAGATAGGAACAAGCCGATTCTTTCACTGAATTTGTCTCACTCTTAGCTTTCAAACGAGCTATGGCACGACTAAATCCGTCCACTGGAAGCCAAAATCGAAGCGAGCTGTCCAGAGGGGGGGGGGAGTCAGCGAAAATTTTTCTCTCCGATTGACTTGAAACTCACCATACAGATAGAGAATTTCACGCTGATTCCAAATCTGAAATCCGTTTACCAATCCGATGCTTCGTTTTGAAGCTACAGCCCAAAACGTCCCAAATTCTAACTCTGTCGTTTTTCGCCAATCTCCCAAAATCTTAAATGGCGTCTCACATCTAAACGAAGACAGATAGGAACAAGCCGATTCTTTCACTGAATTTGTCTCACTCTTAGCTTTCAAACGAGCTATGGCACGACTAAATCCGTCCACTGGAAGCCAAAATCGAAGCGAGCTGTCCAGAGGGGGGGGGGAGTCAGCGAAAATTTTTTCTCTCCGATTGACTTGAAACTCACCATACAGATAGAGAATTTCACGCTGATTCCAAATCTGAAATCCGTTTACCAATCCGATGCTTCGTTTTGAAGCTACAGCCCAAAACGTCCCAAATTCTAACTCTGTCGTTTTTCGCCAATCTCCCAAAATCTTAAATGGCGTCTCACATCTAAACGAAGACAGATAGGAACAAGCCGATTCTTTCACTGAATTTGTCTCACTCTTAGCTTTCAAACGAGCTATGGCACGACTAAATCCGTCCACTGGAAGCCAAAATCGAAGCGAGCTGTCCAGAGGGGGGGGGGAGTCAGCGAAAATTTTTCTCTCCGATTGACTTGAAACTCACCATACAGATAGAGAATTTCACGCTGATTCCAAATCTGAAATCCGTTTACCAATCCGATGCTTCGTTTTGAAGCTACAGCCCAAAACGTCCCAAATTCTAACTCTGTCGTTTTTCGCCAATCTCCCAAAATCTTAAATGGCGTCTCACATCTAAACGAAGACAGATAGGAACAAGCCGATTCTTTCACTGAATTTGTCTCACTCTTAGCTTTCAAACGAGCTATGGCACGACTAAATCCGTCCACTGGAAGCCAAAATCGAAGCGAGCTGTCCAGAGGTGGGGGGGGAGTCAGCGAAAATTTTTTCTCTCCGATTGACTTGAAACTCACCATACAGATAGAGAATTTCACGCTGATTCCAAATCTGAAATCCGTTTACCAATCCGATGCTTCGTTTTGAAGCTACAGCCCAAAACGTCCCAAATTCTAACTCTGTCGTTTTTCGCCAATCTCCCAAAATCTTAAATGGCGTCTCACATCTAAACGAAGACAGATAGGAACAAGCCGATTCTTTCACTGAATTTGTCTCACTCTTAGCTTTCAAACGAGCTATGGCACGACTAAATCCGTCCACTGGAAGCCAAAATCGAAGCGAGCTGTCCAGAGGGGGGGGGAGTCAGCGAAAATTTTTTCTCTCCGATTGACTTGAAACTCACCATACAGATAGAGAATTTCACGCTGATTCCAAATCTGAAATCCGTTTACCAATCCGATGCTTCGTTTTGAAGCTACAGCCCAAAACGTCCCAAATTCTAACTCTGTCGTTTTTCGCCAATCTCCCAAAATCTTAAATGGCGTCTCACATCTAAACGAAGACAGATAGGAACAAGCCGATTCTTTCACTGAATTTGTCTCACTCTTAGCTTTCAAACGAGCTATGGCACGACTAAATCCGTCCACTGGAAGCCAAAATCGAAGCGAGCTGTCCAGAGGTGGGGGGGGAGTCAGCGAAAATTTTTCTCTCCGATTGACTTGAAACTCACCATACAGATAGAGAATTTCACGCTGATTCCAAATCTGAAATCCGTTTACCAATCCGATGCTTCGTTTTGAAGCTACAGCCCAAAACGTCCCAAATTCTAACTCTGTCGTTTTTCGCCAATCTCCCAAAATCTTAAATGGCGTCTCACATCTAAACGAAGACAGATAGGAACAAGCCGATTCTTTCACTGAATTTGTCTCACTCTTAGCTTTCAAACGAGCTATGGCACGACTAAATCCGTCCACTGGAAGCCAAAATCGAAGCGAGCTGTCCAGAGGGGGGGGGGAGTCAGCGAAAATTTTTTCTCTCCGATTGACTTGAAACTCACCATACAGATAGAGAATTTCACGCTGATTCCAAATCTGAAATCCGTTTTCCAATCCGATGCTTCGTTTTGAAGCTACAGCCCAAAACGTCCCAAATTCTAACTCTGTCGTTTTTCGCCAATCTCCCAAAATCTTAAATGGCGTCTCACATCTAAACGAAGACAGATAGGAACAAGCCGATTCTTTCACTGAATTTGTCTCACTCTTAGCTTTCAAACGAGCTATGGCACGACTAAATCCGTCCACTGGAAGCCAAAATCGAAGCGAGCTGTCCAGAGGGGGGGGGGAGTCAGCGAAAATTTTTTCTCTCCGATTGACTTGAAACTCACCATACAGATAGAGAATTTCACGCTGATTCCAAATCTGAAATCCGTTTACCAATCCGATGCTTCGTTTTGAAGCTACAGCCCAAAACGTCCCAAATTCTAACTCTGTCGTTTTTCGCCAATCTCCCAAAATCTTAAATGGCGTCTCACATCTAAACGAAGACAGATAGGAACAAGCCGATTCTTTCACTGAATTTGTCTCACTCTTAGCTTTCAAACGAGCTATGGCACGACTAAATCCGTCCACTGGAAGCCAAAATCGAAGCGAGCTGTCCAGAGGGGGGGGGGAGTCAGCGAAAATTTTTTCTCTCCGATTGACTTGAAACTCACCATACAGATAGAGAATTTCACGCTGATTCCAAATCTGAAATCCGTTTACCAATCCGATGCTTCGTTTTGAAGCTACAGCCCAAAACGTCCCAAATTCTAACTCTGTCGTTTTTCGCCAATCTCCCAAAATCTTAAATGGCGTCTCACATCTAAACGAAGACAGATAGGAACAAGCCGATTCTTTCACTGAATTTGTCTCACTCTTAGCTTTCAAACGAGCTATGGCACGACTAAATCCGTCCACTGGAAGCCAAAATCGAAGCGAGCTGTCCAGAGGGGGGGGGAGTCAGCGAAAATTTTTCTCTCCGATTGACTTGAAACTCACCATACAGATAGAGAATTTCACGCTGATTCCAAATCTGAAATCCGTTTACCAATCCGATGCTTCGTTTTGAAGCTACAGCCCAAAACGTCCCAAATTCTAACTCTGTCGTTTTTCGCCAATCTCCCAAAATCTTAAATGGCGTCTCACATCTAAACGAAGACAGATAGGAACAAGCCGATTCTTTCACTGAATTTGTCTCACTCTTAGCTTTCAAACGAGCTATGGCACGACTAAATCCGTCCACTGGAAGCCAAAATCGAAGCGAGCTGTCCAGAGGTGGGGGGGGAGTCAGCGAAAATTTTTTCTCTCCGATTGACATGAAACTCACCATACAGATAGAGAATTTCACGCTGATTCCAAATCTGAAATCCGTTTTCCAATCCGATGCTTCGTTTTGAAGCTACAGCCCAAAACGTCCCAAATTCTAACTCTGTCGTTTTTCGCCAATCTCCCAAAATCTTAAATGGCGTCTCACATCTAAACGAAGACAGATAGGAACAAGCCGATTCTTTCACTGAATTTGTCTCACTCTTAGCTTTCAAACGAGCTATGGCACGACTAAATCCGTCCACTGGAAGCCAAAATCGAAGCGAGCTGTCCAGAGGGGGGGGGAGTCAGCGAAAATTTTTTCTCTCCGATTGAGCTGGAAATATACCATTTCCATGTAGAATTTGACGCTGAATCCGAATCTGGCCTCCGTTTTCCCATCCGATGCTTCGTTTTGGCTCTACAGTAGGCAGCCATCGCAAAAATTCTAACTCTCATTTTTTCGAAAAATGTTGAAAATTTTTTCTCGCCGATTGCCTTGAAACTCACCATACAGATAGAGAATTTCACGCTGATTCCAAATCTGAAATCCGTTTTCCCATCCGAGCCTTCGTTTTGAAGCTACAGCCCAAAACGTCCCAAATTCTAACTCTGTCGTTTTTCGCCAATGTCCCAAAATCTTAAATGGCGTCTCACATCTAAATGAAGACAGATAGGAACAAGCCGATTCTTTCACTGAATTTGTCTCACTCTTAGCTTTCAAACGAGCTATCGCACGACAAAATCCGTCCACTGGAAGCCAAAATCGAAGCAAGCTGTCCAGAGGGGGGGGGAGTCAGCGAAAATTTTTTCTCTCCGATTGAGCTGGAAATATACCATTTCCATGTAGAATTTGACGCTGAATCCGAATCTGGCCTCCGTTTTCCCATCCGATGCTTCGTTTTGGCTGTACAGTAGGCAGCCATCGCAAAAATTCTAACTCTGTCATTTTTTCGAAAAATGTTGAAAATTTTTTCTCGCCGATTGCCTTGAAACTCACCATACAGATAAAGAATTTCACGCTGATTCCAAATCTGAAATCCATTTTCCCATCCGAGCCTTCGTTTTGAAGCTACAGCCCAAAACGTCCCAAATTCTAACTCTGTCGTTTTTCGCCAATGTCCCAAAATCTTAAATGGCGTCTCACATCTAAATGAAGACAGATAGGAACAAGCCGATTCTTTCACTGAATTTGTCTCACTCTTAGCTTTCAAACGAGCTATCGCACGACAAAATCCGTCCACTGGAAGCCAAAATCGAAGCAAGCTGTCCAGAGGGGGGGGGAGTCAGCGAAAATTTTTTCTCTCCGATTGAGCTGGAAATATACCATTTCCATGTAGAATTTGACGCTGAATCCGAATCTGGCCTCCGTTTTCCCATCCGATGCTTCGTTTTGGCTCTACAGTAGGCAGCCATCGCAAAAATTCTAACTCTGTCATTTTTTCGAAAAATGTTGAAAATTTTTTCTCGCCGATTGCCTTGAAACTCACCATACAGATAAAGAATTTCACGCTGATTCCAAATCTGAAATCCGTTTTCCCATCCGAGCCTTCGTTTTGAAGCTACAGCCCAAAACGTCCCAAATTCTAACTCTGTCGTTTTTCGCCTATGTCCCAAAATCTTAAATGGCGTCTCACATCTAAACGAAGACAGATAGGAACAAGCCGATTCTTTCAGTGAATTTGTCTCACTCTTAGCTTTCAAACGAGCTATCGCACGACAAAATCCGTCCACTGGAAGCCAAAATCGAAGCAAGCTGTCCAGAGGGGGGGGGAGGTCAGTGAAAATTTTTCTCTCCGATGGCGTTCAAATTCACCATACCGATGCAGAATTTCACGCTGAATCCGAATCTGGCCTCCGTTTTCTCATCCGATGCTTCGTTTGGACGCTACACACCAAAACGTCCCAAATTCTAACTCTGTCGTTTTTCGAAAAATGTTGAAAATTTTTTCTCACCGATTGCCTTGAAACTCACCCTACCGATGCAGAATTTCACGCTGAACACGAATCCGACCTCCGTTTTCTCATCCGACCACTCCTTCCACTCGAAACAACCCATTTTACAACCCAACATTCAGCACGAAAAACATCACACACTATAGCCTCAAGACTAATCCTGGCGGTCGCCCAAGTCCACCACGACACTCAGACCCAAAGCACCACGGCGGCCGACCACGACACTCTGCCGTTCCAGAGGGGGGGGAGGGGGAGGGGGAGGGGAGGGGGAGGGGGAGGGGGGGAGTCAGCGATGGCGGCCATCTTGCGCTATCTGGTGTTTGTCACTTCCTTACTACTTTCTGATTTATGTAAAGTAAAAGATGAACTAGAAGGAAATGAAGATTTCATAACAGAAGCTATATTTTTAAAATCTAAATGTTACTGTTATGATACAACTAAAAATATTAAAACACATAAAACATTAAAAGGAATTTCAAAGGCATCAGTGGCTAATCAAATAACATTTCAAGATTATAAAAATGCATTATTTAATAATGAAATAAAAACAGCATGTAATTATAGACTTAATTCAAAAAAACATAAAATGTATTTAAAAGAAGAACATAAATTAGCATTAGATCCATTTGATGATAAAAGAAAAATTTTACCTGATGGAATAACTACTTTACCTTTTTAATTTTCTAATTTCTATTTTCTAAATATAACAATATAGCAATATAACAATATAAAAATATAAAATATTATAAAATAAAATAAAATAATAATATAAAATTATCATATAAAAATGGATAAAGTTAGAGCTGATAATTTTAAAAGAATAAAACAATTAGACGAATTAATAAAACAAAGAAATATTATGAAAGAAAATCATCTTCAACATAGAATGACAAAAGCTGGTATTCAATCTGATATGTTTGATAAATTAAAATTAACTGAAGAAGTAAAAACTGATTATGAAAAAACTGTCGAACCATTTAAAACTCTTGAAAAGGAACTTAATGAAAAACGTGTTGATATAGCGGATCCTGTACTTAAAACACTATTAGATGACTATGGTTTATTAGAGGCAAACATAGATAAAAAATTACCAAAATCTATGTTATTCGAACATTCTACTTTCTTTTTAGATAAAAAATTATTTGCAAGATTTTATCTTGGTGGTAAAGAAATATTTCCACAACCTTTACGAGGATTAATTTTTACGCCAGATAAAAAACCTATTAGTTTAGATAGAAATTTTGTTGATCTTTTAAGAGGAGCAGATTTAAAAAATTATGCTGTAGAAGATCTAATAAAATATAAAACTATATTAGATAGAGTAGGTGTAGTAAAATCTCTAAGACGTTATAAACAATTAGAAAATTTATTATCAACGGGAGTTAAAGTAGGGAAAGGTTTATCTGAAAAACAGAAAACAGAAACAACTGTATTTTTACCAGATGATCCACAAGAATTACTAAATAGATTAAATATTTTAATATCGGCAATAAAAGAAGGACATAATTCTAGTTTTAATGAAATTCATGCTATATTGAAAAGACTGTTAGAAAAGAAGATTCTAAATGAAGAGGATTATAAAAGTGTATCTGAAATATGTTGTTTCTAATTTTTTATAAAAAATATTTATTTAATTTTTTAGTTTAAAAATGTGTTCAGCAGATTTAGACAAAATTAATAATCATTTACAAAATTTAACAGAGATTTTGGGTTCATCAAAATTTAGTACGACGTTAAAAATTATAACAACTACTTCATCACACACTTGTAATTTAGAACCCATTCTACATTTGGAACAAAATAAAAATTATCAAATTGCATTGACTAGTTTCTCCACATTTAACACTATTCAAAACGTTATCAAAGATGTGAATGATCAATTTAGATATTCTACTGATAAAGGCAAAACATGGAAAATATTAACTTTTCTTCCTGGTTCTTACGAAGTTGAAACAATATCAAATGAAATTAAGAGACATTTAGGTATACCATTTAAAGATAAGAAACAATTACATTTTGCAGTTGAACCGGCAGTTAATAAATTTTCTCTTACTTTAGACGAAAATCATCAAGTTGATTTTAATCATGATAGACCATTGTCAAAGCTATTAGGATTTAATAAACAAACCTATAGTCAAGGTTATCATTTAGGTGAGAAGATTCCAAAAATAACTGAAATAAATTCAATTGTTGTACATTGTGACATTATTGAAGGAGGATATATAAATGGTAAATTATCAAATTTAATATTCAGTTTTCCAGCTTTTACTGTACCAATTGGTTATAGATTAAATGTAATTCCACAAACATTAATATATTTTCCTATTACAAGAAAAACTATTAACAACATTAACATTAAAATCACTGATGAAAAAGGACAAGAAATAAATTTTGGAGGTGAAGAGATTATGATAGATCTTTTGGTTCGGGAGGTATAAACTCCCGTTCGAGAGGTATAAACTCCCACGCGAAGCTAGAGAAGTTTAATTTTTTTATCATTTTTCATTATTAACCTTATTAATCTTATTATTAGAAACAAAAAAAATAAACTTAAATTAAAATTTTTATTTTTTTGTTTTTAAAAACACTAATTCAATAATGGATGAATTTATTACTTTAAAAATGAATGAAATGACTTTAAATAAAAAAAAACTTAAATTTAATCATCATCCAAATTTATCTAATAAAGTTTTGTCAGTTATTTGTGGAAGATCAGGATGTGGAAAAACATATCTATTATTTAAAATTTTAACGACTCCAAATTTTTTGGATTATAACAATCTTATAATTTATACAACAACGGCAGAACAACCCGTCTATCAATTTTTAAAATATGGATTTGAAAATAATCTTACAAAAACAGCAATTGCTTCTCTATTCGAAGAATACGAAAAATCTGAATATGAAGAAGAAATAAATTTGTGGTGTGAAGAAGCAGCAAAAAATAAACAATTAGTTGAATCCAATAAAAATAAGCATATAAAAATACAATTAATAGATGATAGTGGTAATATGCAAGATCCTAGTAAACTAGATAAAACAATGAAACATTGTGTAATTTTTGATGATTGTGTTAATGACAGAAATCAGTCAGTTCAAAGAAATTATTTCACAAGAGGTAGACATAATAACTGTAGTGTATTTTATTTAACACAAAGTATGTATTCATTAGATGGAAGTGTTATTAGAAAGAATGCAAATATATTTATACTATTTGAAATAAATGCAAGAAACTTAAGTGATTTGTTAAGAGATTTATGTATAAGAGATAAAGATGAATTTAAACAATCGTGTAATAATGCTTGGTCAAAAGATTATGGATTTATCACAATTAATATTGATAAAAAAATTCATGAAAGAGTTATCGAACAATTGTTTACCGAGTAATAAAAATATACAAATATAATGTTTTAATATTTTATTTTTTATTATCAGCTTTAATTTTGTCTATTTTTTTTAAAATATAATATTTGAATTTTGTGGTAACATTGGTATACAGCAAAAACATTTTACTGAACAAATTATTTTTTTATTGCTTTGTTGTTTGTAATCTTTTCGTTTAAAGTTTTCACGTTTAAAGTTTTCACGTTTAAAATTTTCTCGTTTAAAATTTTCTCGTATTAAGTTTTGTTTAATAAAGTTTTGTCTAATAAAGTTTTTAGCTCTTCTAAAAAAATTTTATCATTTTCTTCATTAAAAATTTTATCATCAATAAAAGTTTTACCATCACTAGAAATTTTACCATCCTTTTTATTTTTATCATTAACTTTTTCTGTCTGTGATTGAAATGATATTTGATTTACTTCATTAGCTATTTGATCAAATTTTTCAATCTCATCTAACGTAATAACATTATCATCACATACTCTTTGAAAGTAGTAGTGTAGTTTATCATAGACTTCTTTAATATGTAAATGCTTAGTTTTTAATGATTTTCGTTTCTTAGTTATTAAAGATTTATCTAACATTGTAACAAGTGAAGTTGCAAAAACACCCGTACCTGTTAAAGCTGTAGCAACTACTGGAATTACTAAAACACCTGAAGATATAACAATTGTTAAAGCACCTAAACTTATTGTTAAGAATATGCCAATTCCTTGTGTTACATTCTTAACTTTAGACCATCTCTTTCTTAATTTATTATAATGTTCTAATCTAAGTAATAATTGCGATTCCTTATCTTTCATATAACGTACTCTATCTTTGTGTTTTGCAATATCCATTTCATATGATAACGAAGGATATATTCTTGCGGTTCCTTCCACTTTTGTTTCTTCCATTTTTAAAGAAATATTTTTAACGGGCGAAGCCCTGAACCTTCGGTTCGCAAGTCACATGATATATTTTAAAAACCTGAAAAATGGATAAAATTCATGAATTTGAAATTCTCAACTTTTATGATTTTCGGTGTCCTGCAACGGTCATGATTTAAGCAATGAAAATCGAACCGAAGGTTCTAGGGCTTCGCCCGATTGTAATTCTCAAATTTTGAGATTCTTAACTTTTATGATTTTTTCGGTGTCCTAGAACGGTCATGATTTTCAAGGTAAAAATTGTAATTCACAAATTTGAGATTCTTAACTTTTCTGATTTTTCGGTGTCCTGGAACGGTCATGATTTTAAGGGTGAAAATTGTAATTCTCAAATTTTGAGATTTTGAAAAATTTGAAAATTGGGTACTTTTAAAAACGACATAAATTCATGAATTTAGACCCTTTTTCAGGTTTTTAAGACCTAAATTCATGAATTTATGTCGTTTTTAAAAGTACCATTTTTGAAAAAAATGGTACTTTTTGAATGAACCAAATTCATGAATTTAGGTCTTAAAAACCTGAAAAAGGGTCTAAATTCATGAATTTATGTCGTTTTTAAAAGTACTAATTTTTTTGATTTTATGGTGTCCTGGAACGGTCTTTTTCCCATTACTGACATGGAAGGAGCTCACCTTGAGTGTGTGAACAGTTTCTCCTATCTTGGGGACGTTCTCGATTGCTTTGGAAGTGTTGAGTCGACGATAGTGTCAAGAATAAGATTTGGATGGTGTGAATCCCATGAGCTGTAATCCTGCTTGACGTCCAAAGGGTGATCTTTGAGAACCAAGGGTCGTGTGTATGGAGTCTGTGTGCGGCAAGCCATGCGTTATGGTTGCGAGTCATGGCCGCTGCATTCATCCCATGAGAAGATGCTTGAGTGTGTGGAGAGGCGAATGCTAAGGTGGATGTGTGGTGTCAGACTGTCGGACAGGAAATCGAATGACAGCATCAGAAAAGCAATGGGTCCTGAGAACATCACAGACGTCGCGAGAAGGCAAGGACTACGTTGGTTTGGCCACGTGGTAAGAAGGCGTGAAACAGAGGGGAAGTAAAAGAGGAGCATGAAGACAAAAGGAGACTTGGGAACAAGTGATGAAAGATGACCTCAAACGTGTTGGAGCCCAGGAAGCAGACGCCCGTGATCGACCGAAATAGAAGTCTATAATCAAGCAGCAAACGTCTAACCCAGCATCTTCTGGAAACAAAGGACGCAAAAAGGGATGAGTGAGTGAATGATCGGATGTGGTTTGAATGCGTGCCTTTTACAGTACAACATTGGATGGCAAAACTGTAGGGACACCCGATGGTTTTACGTATGAGCAATGTTGAGTAATCTTCTTAAATAGAATCCTCCTGAACAGAATTGCATGTACATGGTGCATGTATATTGCAATTTGCCCTTTTATTTAAAGCGGTCGTCCGATGCTTGAAATATCATTGTACTCGTACAATGTAGTTGCTTCATGTGACCATGTTAACGAATCATCTCCTTCATTTCATCATCCCATTTTAGTTTTCGTTAAGAATTCCTCTCATAATGAAAATTTACAGTTCAAGTTATATTTCATGTAGGATGTGTTAGCAGCGAAAATAATCGTTCAGCGTCACAGAAAATGTCCATTTGTAAGAAAAATTGATGACGTCAGAGTTCAGCTAAAATCATCTAATTGCAGAAAATTGCAATTATTAGTGTTGTTTCGTTTTTGGCATTTCTTGGTTTTCGTTAACGAAATTGAAAACGACTTCCAAAGCCATCAAAAAATGAAAGCGAAAGCTTTCTAACATTTTCGTTTTTATGTCGGTAAACGAGATAGTACTTATAAGACAAAATGAATGGACACCATCTCAGCTCTTGGAATGCGATAAACTACAAGGTACATACTATACTAGGCTAACATTCTAGGAAGGAAAATATTTCTGGCAGCGTTCTATTGTAAACTTTCAGCATCACTAGTATTATGCATAGGATTCTAGCATGTACTAGCATATCCTAGTAATCCTAGTATATAGATAGAAATCCTTGTCTCATTCATCTTAGTGACGAAGTATTCCGAGTTCTGAGAAGGCATGTGATAAGTGTGAACACTGATGTGAAGATGAAACCAAGGTTACTACTACGTGATTGGCTGGCTACCGGCTCTTTCGTGAATTTTTCTTTCATGCTTCGTTTGAAACGTGTATGAGTGTTGTGAATGGAAGATCGAAGAGTGCGCTTTCGGACCACTCTATCTTCGAGAGTGAAGTCAGGAAATGTAAATAATTTTCATTCATGCGAAGGAGAAACATACTTGCGAGACAGCATCTCGAAATCCAGGACGAGCAAGATAAGTAATTATCTCATCGATTGTTTCGTGTTCACTGCTATTCAACGGTGCGCAGTCGCACAGCATTACTACTTGTAGACTATAAGTCAGTAGTAAATAAGTAGGAGCTTCTTCGTAGAGATTTTGTTCTGGCCACCAAACAAATGAACTAGGATGCAAGGCAAACAGCATTCAACATGCACGTACCAGGCAAGCGAACTAGACATATCCCATTGATTGACAATAACATAACACCAGTCATGCAACATGTGTGTTTTCTTTGCCACGAGAAATGATTATAGAAGGATATTGTCTAAGAAGCCAAATAAACTTTTGTCTTAACTGGAAGATTGTTAGCATACTTAATTCCTTAAATTCGACTATTTAGGAAGTCATATTGAATCGACTAAGTCATTCTCTGAATCTGAAAATTGGATTTATTAGTGGGAATGCGGAAACTCGTCGCAACTTTGTGCCATGATAGATTGGATGGGAATGGGACAGCGCACTCAGATCCATTTTCACATGGAATGGTCATGAAAAATATTCGACATCAAATCTTAATTTTTCATTGTTTCTGATGTTCTGATGATGGACGAAAATGACATGCTGTCAGGTAGAAGAGTTCGATCATGTGCATACAAACCAGGGATGCGGAGTCCTATCATTTTGATAGGACTCCGACTCCGGGTGGCAAGTATATCACCTTAGTTCTGGTAGCCTACATCATAGATCATTATAGGCTTGCCTGAGCCTGAGTTTAGTGATAATTGCTGTATTAAATCAATCATTTTTTAGGAAAGTCTGCCAATTTTGCACATCACTTGTTGGTGTGTGCTTCACACGGTTTTTCTCCAGTCTCTACCAGGCAGGAAAATCCCACATACTTTTTCAAAAATAAAATGAGTACGCTTTCGATTTTAATGTGCGCTATGGAGGAGGCATCACACACGATTGACGTTAGGGTAAGAGGTAATGTTCTCAAGCAAACTAATATTTTACTTTTGTCTCCGATGTGACCTTTGGTGCGTAGGTGTGATCGAGGCTAGGAAGGCTTGTCTTCTCTACTAAATCACCGAGTGAAACGACAATCCTTTTTCACTATCACGGTTCATTCCCTCAACTATTACAAGCTTTGCATGTACTGCTGTCTCTGTACTTTTGTTTGACGGTGAAAGTTGACATCAAGACAGTGACAGCTATGCACGAGGATAAATAATTTGTTTGTATTATGCTTCGGGTCTAGTTATGGGCCGGAGCCCTATCGTTTCATAGGACTCCGACTCCAGCAAAAATGATAGGACTCCGGGACTCCGCATTCCTGATACAAGCACTTATTTTTTTAAGTGGTTAGTCATCAGTATTGTTAGCGAAGCATAATTCTATCCACAGAATTCGATATTTCAAGCGCGTCAGTTTACTAGAAGTGCAAATTAATACAAAACTTACACAAACCTTCTTTTCAACATTCAGGAAACATCATCAGATAAATTTTAAGAAGATAATTGTTGGATGCAATGCAGAAGACCATTGTGTTATCGAGAACATGCTCCGCAGATTTCACTGATGATCTCGCTTTCATTGATCATTATTTCAATCGAAAGCAATACTGTCTAATGTCTATACGTGAATGTAAACGGTTTCAACTATGTTCATATTCTGAGGAAAATTGATGTGAATCGGAACTGTTGCACGGTTATCCAAGTATGTTGAAGTTGAAAGGAAATATTGACTCACCCTCTGTCTATGGATATATGAAATTCATGAGTAGAATTGAACTTTGAAATGTAAATACTTAGGCTGATCATGATAACTTCGTATTTCAGGCAATTGTTGCTTGATCGCGTTACTCGTTGAGGATTGACTTATTTAGTAAAGTCGTTTAGTAATCATCCACTTTGAATACTGGATATTTGCGCATGCGTTGTGTGGTTGCATGAATTATCTGATGATAGAAAAGTTAAGAGGTAATACGAGGTCGAATGTGTCCCGTCACAGCGTTTTCAAGGCTGGATAAGGAAGTGTTCGCTTTTTTTCAATTTTCAGCGATTACTGGTTGGTAACCATAGAGTAGGTATGTTGGGTAGAGTGGTAGACCCCGCATTCATTAAATCCCCTATGTGTATACACTTTCGATTTTATTAAATGAACTCGAGGGGGTAATAACTGGTAATTGTCACCAAATGTGAGATATGCAAATGTTTTGCAGTTTTGAAGAAATTGCCACGGAATTGAGTGATCATGATAGTAATGCAGAAGGAATGATGGTATTTCACAGATTCTCATGACAGCCTTGGAGATTTAATGTTTGTTAACTTAGCAATTCGATGGGTTCCTTTTACTTTCATGCTGAACCTCAGGAGTATCTTCTTAAGCGTGATCATATCACAGGTAACCTGCTACTGGCAGAGAAAAATCACATAATCAAAGACAATTATTACAATTTACTTTGAAATATGCAAATGGGTTCACATCATTACTCAGATCCAAGAAATGAAACATGAATTTAGTGAATCATAAAATCATGCCGGTGAAAATTGAATTAAAAAGTTGAAATTTCAGCCGAGAAAGCACGAATAATATCGGGACTTTTTCATGAAGACTTTCATTACAATACGGATCATGAAATTCCCTTGATAATCAGCTTAATTTCCGCTTAGTTAGGATGCTTATTAACAAATATTCGTTCCTTCTGATATCCAACTTGTTTCATACTACTTATACAGAGGACGTCATCTCAGTATTATATAAATTGGCAAAATTTTGACTTTCTTTAAAACGGCTCAAATAATTTTTTAGACCACGGGAACGTGATCTCCGCAAAAAACTGAATCTTTTAATATAAAAAATGTTCACTGTATACAGATACTTTTTGAATCGACACTCAACCTATGTATCCCTACTCTATGTTGGTAACTTTAATTCATGAACATTTTCTTCGTCAAAAACAGAGAAGTACAATCAGCATGATTGATAGAATGTGATCATTTTTGCAAAATTCCGTCCACCAGCGAAGCAGCGAAGAAAAGCGAAGTTGGTTTTACTGATGCCTGGGGAAAATGTTGTTCCTGCATTAGCGTATCCCATTATTTGAAACAAGCAATACGATTGGTTTTAGTAGATACTACATGTACGTCTCATTGATGATCATCGCTAGGGAAGAAATATGAGTACATAAAGCCTATTAAAAATCTTGTTGTGCTATGTTGAATTATATTTCTGGAACTACCGATCTCATCTCAAATACGTTACTTTGACTATTTTCATTGACTTTCGAGCTTGAAGAAGAAGCAAAATTTCTACAGTACTTATTAAGGACGGAGCGTAATATGGAGCAGCGTGACGAATTGAACGCATAGAACGGTCTTAGAACTTTCAACGTTAAATCTAATCCTGATTACCTTTCATGCAATACCATATACGCTCCTTTTTGCAAAGGTTGTTGTCAAGTTTTTATCCTAAACATAAACAAAGACATGCGTGCACCAGACTTGAATGTAGCTCCTCAATGCGATTTTCAAGGTACTCTTCAGTTTTGTGATTGTGTCAGCAGAGGCAGAACTCTTATTTTTCTGCATAATAATTGAATTTTATAATATTTGGCTGAAGAAAGTTTGCTTTTGATTTTTCAGCAATAATGATGTATAATTCATGGATTCACCGATATTTGAATTGCTTTCACGGTGCAGTAAACAGAGAGAAAGAAACGTTATTTACTTCTATGCTTAAACCTAGACATAATATGCATGAGTATTAAAATATACGGACACAGTTTGGATTTTTGTTGGAGACAAAATCGACTCAAGTTTGAAGTACGCCCAAGCTCTGGAAATCAACTTCATGATTTGACGATGAATTATGAGCTCTAACGGGAGGTTAATCTAACTCCTGAACGAAGGAAAATGCTAACTCCAAATTTTAGATAGGCTAGCTTAATTTCTATATACAGTAGAATTCGCATATATCGGCTTCGGCTATATCGGCGGTTTCTTTTTGTCCCGGCAGAATTTCCTATCTTTTCCATATAATCGAGTTCGCTTATATCGGCTTCGGCTATATCGGCGCATTTTCGCTGTCCCTGACAGAAAAAATTCGTTTATAACGGCGGATTTCCTGGAAATCCTTAAGCGATGTGTTTTGCCTAGAAGAGTCACTATGACAGTATATGTGGACGCGGATGGCTGTAGATTCTGTTAGGACTATCCGATTCTAACTATTCTAGTGGCATGTGAAAATTTAGATCTTCTACAATTCATCTCGATCATGTTTGGGGGTTTGATCAAAATTGTAGAATCTAGCAGCCGAGGAAAGATAAGTAGGCTTACCACTGTATCTCACTGATGATTCTCACATAATTAGTCTTTCATTCAACGTGATGATTGCATTGTTAACGCCTTCACCTACGATGCTATTGTCAGACCTGACTTAGTGACTGTTGCGTCATCAAAGGAGCACAAGCTACCGTCGAAAACATTGTTGAGTTCGATGCATGTCCTCTCTCTAGACAGAAAGCGGCTCGCCACCCAATCCATCTCTATGGTTTCGCCTGCACGTGACTCTTAGCAGCATCTTGATTGACTTAGATTGTCTTGATTTATGCATACTCTTCTATGTTTTGTGCTTCATATAGCAGGTAAGCATGTAGGCATGAAGAAGCTTCAATCTTCCTGATTCAAAAAGCATACTCAGTTTTTGACAAACATAGTGATATCCGGTTTGCGATACTTACGTTGCAAGCATCATTTCAGAAACGAACAATTTTTAGATATCTATTGATTACATATACACAATTACATGTACATGTACTGTACATGTTGGACAATAAGTCAATATGTACATGTATTTAAGTATAGCAACGCAATAATTCATGAGTCAATACACGGATATACATTGTATGATGCATGGCATGATCTCAGCGCTCGTGTAGATTTCACAAAACTTCAAAATTCAGGGAGTTCGCATATATCGGCGGTTCGCGTATATCGGCGGTTTTCGTCTGTCCCTTGAGGCGCCGATATATGCGAATTCTACTGTATTGCACAACTTTCCACCAATTTTGAATAATATCGGCTTGATACTTTCGTCACAATGAGATTTCAAAAATTTAAATGTACAACAGAGTTGTCGAATTTTGCACTATTTTCGCTTTGGATGTTTTCAGGTCTCCTTATTAATATCAAAACTATTCGAATTTATAAAAGTAAGTGTTCTCGTGTCAATTTGAACAGAAAGCGATAATTCCCTTGTAGATTCTCTTTAGACTTCGACGTTTTGAATTCAAAATTTGAAATTGTGAAATTTTCGCAAAAAATCATCTTTTTGACCTTTGATTTCCACTATGACTTTGAGTATCAAAACAATTATAATATTGACTCGTCATGATCTGAGCTTTCATTTGGTGTATTTTGGTTTGCATTTAGACCTTTATTTTCGGAAATAAACAGGCGAGAGCTGAGCGACCTCACCCACCCAGCATGGGGCGTTTGACAAAGCACTCCAGTGGGGCGAGCGAGGCTTAAGATGACTGAATATTGCTGCATTGCGTCGAATATATAGAATTTAATGAGAAAGCGTCAAAAGTTAGCCTGAGGATATCTGTCCCAATACAATGCTGTAAAACGGAGACCTTTAGTTTCAAGAGGGGTGTCCGACAAGGCTGCGTTATATTTCCATTACTTTTTCAATGTCATTGGTCTCCGTGGCACAGTGGTTAAGTGCTTGGCCTAGCGATCTTTTGGTCCAGAGGTCGAGCCCCGAAGGTGTCATTGGAAGTTGGCAGGAAGAGCATCCGGACTAAAAGTACTACAACGCTCCATAAGTCTGACTATGTCAGCACCGTCCAAGCCCCAAGTATGAGGAGTAGTGACGTAAAAGCTTCATTGGAGGGAACATAATGCGAGAAGTGGCGGACAAATTTGAAGAGCGCGCGCGAAGAAGTCGCCGATAGTATTTGATGCGATTACTGCGATGTGTGGATGATGCCACCCTGATCGCGGACACCAAGGTTGAAATTGCAATAATTATGGATTATCTAAAGGAGGCTAGTATGGGTTTCTGCATCAATAAGAAGACAGCAAAATTGACTTTACGCAGAGATGGAAAATCAAATTCGATGACACGTTCATCAAAGACAGGATTGAAAATGTGCCGAAGCTTGAGTTCCTAGAATCATACGTCACCCCCAGAAAATGACAAGTTCACGAAAATTGTGAACGCTCAATTCAAGTTCAGTAATATGACTCTTTCCCGTTCACTTCAAGTTCACCTCACGTTCACATCTCCCGTTCACTTCAAGTTCACCTTTCCCGTTCACTTCACGTTCACCAAAAATGACGCTACAGTTTGGACAATTCCCAAGTTACATGTGCCTTGCCAGCACCAATTATATCCTCTTTGACCTAGTAGCATTTGCATGAAGGACTGCCTGTTGTAAATCTTAAGTACATGCACACAGTTGGACCAACATCAGTCTTACAGCAGACCTACAGTTATTATCGTAAAACGTCTAGTAGAGCTAGATTGCTGCTAATTTAGTCAGAAAAATTATGCATTTGCTGTTTAACGTATCATGAGATTAGTGATTGTCATCAAGGTACATGTACTATTATTGTAGAACAGTGTGTACATGTACATGTATACAATGAAACCTGCGTCCCCCGTGAATGAATAATGTAATAACTTGATGAAACTTGACACACATGTGTCCATAGGTGCTCCACTTGTATCGATTTCACTGCATTTTGTGCATTGCTAAATGTATGTCCGTTTGTGTAGATCTCACAGCATTCAAATTTAGGCATTTGTATACATTAGAAAGTTTTTACTTGAGCTAATTTAATAAATGAGAAAAAGGCCACAATTGTTTAGAATTGGCGAGTGATGATGCGTCTGTAGGTTTCATATAGTGTCTTATTTGTTGTTGCCGGGAAATGGTATTCAAAGTGAACAGTAGCATTCCTGCAATACGATTATCGAACGCATTCGGCATCTTATCGGAATGTCGATTGAAGATTATCAAGATAGCTGATAACAAGACTGAAATTCTTAACTTCGTTTCCAATGCTTGCTCTACTGTAAATGAAGTATCATTTGTCTCCAAATACATTCATGAATTCGGATGCATGACTAATTAAGTATGAAAGTGCATATTCAAAATCTGCGAACATCGTTCAGTTCAAGGCCACGAACATCGGGAGCTAGTTCAATTGCTAGTCACACTCTGATCATCCCTGAAATAGACAACTTAACAGATTAATGTCAAACTTGGAAAAGCGAGAAATATTTCCACGGTATGGAAAAGCAAAGATCTGAGCACATGGCTTAAAGAAAACGCAGCAAAGGCCCATATCTGAAGCATAGCCCGTGTGGATGTGAGAGCTGAACTTATAGAAAGGAGAAAATGATTGAAACTCTCGAGCTATGGTCATGGAGAAGATTGCTTCGAGTTAGTTGCTGAGACCGAGCGAAGAATCAGTGGATGAGGACGCAAGTAGGCGTCAAAGACGTTGGCATGCTGAAGGAGATGAAGAAGAGAAAGATAAGAAACACTTCAAGCCGACATTAGAGAACGAAGAGGGTGGAGAAGACGAAATTGGATAGATGACGTAATCAAATGGTGAGGAGACATCAATGCAGCTCGCGCACGAAGAACTGCAGCGGAAAGGAATGCGTACGGCTCTCAGAGCTGAACTGAACCCTCGAGACTGTCTCTCAGGACGTGTGTGAATTTGGCGGAACCACCCAACGGAACCACTATTCATTACAGCGAGATTCTACTCGAAACAACTTTTACTTTATCAATTTCAGCCTCCTGAATGTGAGAACTGGCCTACCTTGGGAGGATCTCCGCCTGATGGCAGATAATGAGGAAATGCTTGCGGGCAAATTGTCTTCTTCGAAGGGCGCTCTTCACATTGGCGCTCTCCCTTTTTAACATCTACTGCACTTTCTATGAAGGCAGGCATCTACAATTCATGTGTGCGCACCGGCATGTTGTATGGCATCGAGACTTGTCGAGAATTGCATGGCATCCGGCCATGTCATCAGAGACTTCATGAGGTAAATGAAACGAGGATGGTCCGTTGAATGTGTGGAGCTTCCTCTCGCGACCGCAGATGAGATTTCCAATGAAGAGCTCAGAAGAAGAATGTGCCTGGAGTCTATCGGTGACTCTATAAGAAGGCGTCGACTAAGATGGTGTGGTCATGTGGAAAGGAAAGATAGATGACTGTGGGTGAAGCGCGTGCGAAAATTGAAAGTGGATGGTCGCCGACCAGTTGAACGTCCACAGAAGACATGGAGCGAAAACATCAACGAAGACCTTCGAGCGCTCGGGCTCCGGATGGAAGATGCAAGCGACCGAGTGAAGTGGAGAACTGCCAATGCAAGCAAACCGTCGTACCCAACATGGATGGAACAATCGACGTTAGATGGTATAAATAGAATTATAAGTAAGTGATCATGAATCGGAGTTCAGATTCCACAAATTCGGAGTCGTTATTGAGAAATCCAAGTTAAAGATAAAAGTGGTTCCGCTAACTCACGTTCTTTCAAGATGAGTTTTTATTTATAGAAGTTGCAATTATGGGATCGAATCCTTTGAATTTTAAATCATTAAACATGGATTTGGCGGTAAGTACATTCCATTTCCACGAATTTCCTCCCATTTCCAATTGATCTACAGCCCTACGTCGACTTGATAAAAGCTACGATGAGGGATGTTAATTTATCGTGGAAAGTGCAATTTGTCTAGTCAATTAACAGTCGGCAACATTGTTTTCATTAATAATCCTTATCACTTTTCTGCTGATCATATGATGACGTTTCGCATCCCGCTAACTATTCGCAAGCTATTCAATCTACTCTTGGCGCTTTCCTTGTGTCTGTCGACCTAATTTATCAATTCTAACTTTCAAAGCTTTGTTCCTATAATTCTCCCGAGTTCGCGACTTGCAGACTCTTAGTGCGAAATAGAGCATACTAATATTGAAGTTTGATGAATCTTTAAACTATCAAGTCGAAAAGGAGATTTTGGACATCAGAATGATGTTTGAAGCAAAATAAATTAGATTTCGTGTCTATCCAAAGAATGACAGACAACCGATTTTGATTTATAAGGTTAATTAATAGAAGGAATTATTATTATTATTATTATTATTATTAAAAAGCACTTTCAAACGTTGTCTGAAGTTGACCTTTAAAGCCATAGAGTATTAAATTGGGGCATATTACCGAGCCGTTTTAGTTAGTTTCACAATTATTATTTCATTCTTCGCCTGTGTCAGCCCATCATCCGCAGCATTTCGATTCAGTGACTTTTTAGTTGCATACTCCTATCTACTTAAGAATTTGTAATTAATATCATGTATTAGTATACAATACATATTAAATTCTGCTTTATTAGATATACAATAATACATATTTTTAGCGTTATTTTGAGATATTTAGCGTGACTTAAGCTTAGTTCAGAGCTTCCCAACCTGTGGTGCGAGGACTCATCAGCAGACTACATGTATCATGATGATGATTGAATCTATTCATGTTACAGATTAAATCTATTAGGAAAAGTGTTGGTCAGCTTGAGAAAATTAGATCGACGACGAAACTTGAAGCAATTTATCACTTTTCATAGTCTCAAAAGACGGAGATTTGTCTTGTGCATAGATTTCATCTTGTCGCATCAAACAGGCGATGCAATGATATCTACTGAGTGACAGATCAAAAGATCGAAATCGACAGAACAAAGCCATGCATTTTAGATTGTGTATCTGCCGTCGAGAGCAAGCCATTGGAAACAAAAAATCGTTTCTACTTATCAAATCACTATTCTTGCGTCCACAGAATGTAGTTGGAGTTTCATTCGCTCACTTATCTGTTGTTGTAGTTATCGTCATAGAGCAGGAATATTAGGTAGAGTGGTAACTCAGTATTTATTAAATCTCCAATGTGTATACACTTTCGATTTTATTAAATGAACTGAAGCGGGATACAGGTGGTATTGTCACCAAATGTGAGATATGCATATTTTTGCAGTTTAGAAGAAATTGCCACGGAATTGAGTGATCATGATAGTAATGCGGAAGGAAATGATATTATTCTACAGATTCTCAGTGTCATGACAGCCTTGGAGATTTAATGTTTGTTAAATTAGCAACTCAATGACCTGCTATTGCTTTCATGCTCATCTCAAGAGTATCTTCTTAAGCGTGATCATATTACAGGCAACCACTGGAACTGGTAGAGCAAAATCACAGAATCGAAGACAATGATTACAATTTACTTTGAAATATGCAAATGGGTCCACATTACTACTCAGATCCAAGAAATGAAACATTTAGCGAATCATAAAATCATGCCGGTAAAAATTGAATTAAAAACTTGAAATTTCTGCCAAGAAAGCACGAATAATATCGCCACTTTTTCATGAAGACTTTCATTATAATACAATTCATGAAATTCCCTTGATAATCAGCTTGATTTCCACTTAGTTAGTATGCTTATTAGCAAATATTCGTTCCTTCTGATATCCAACTTGTTTCATACTACTTATATAGGGGACGTCATCTCGGTATTATATAGATTGGCAAAATTTTGACTTCTTTAAAACGGCTCAAATAATTTTTTGGGCCACGGGAGCATAATCTCCGCAAAAAACTGAATCTTTTCATATAAAAATGTTCACTGTATACAGACACTTTTTGAATCGACACTCTACTTATATAACCCTATTCTGTAGTTATCGTTTTTAAAAGCCCAAAGCCTCAACACATCAGGATATTTGGGCATCAATATCAGATATGAAGCGATGGGTGTTGTCGTTCTGCTCGATGCGTCACTTTCTTGGGATGAGACATAATTCAGTTTGCACCTACTTTACATGCCACTGAGATATCGAGGCTTGCGCTTTCTAGGAGACTGAATTGTGTTTGGAATCACTGAATTTTTGATAAATTTTCCCGAGCAAATCGACGTGTCGTGAAGAACGAGCAATTTTGAAGAGATGTATAGAACTGTCGGATATGTCGCACTGAATTTATTCCTTCAGTTATCATTAGGGCAATTTTTCATGACCTAAATATTGAAAAAATATGACCTAAAAAAGCTTAAAATATAACCAAATTGTGACCAAAATATGACCTAAAAATCTTAACTTGTGGTTTGACAAGATTTAAAAATCTCAAAATATAGCAAAAATTATGTTTACATTTTCAGGCAAAGAGCTAAAGAATTTAATTTAAGACAAAAAGAACGATTTATTTTATTATATATATCTATTTATTATTTTTTTGCAGCTTGTTGTACAAAACAGTAATGTAATTTGATTCATTTGATGTTTGAAAAAGTCTTTGCATAGCATCTTCTTCAACATGGAGAAGAACGCTCTACCGCAGCAGCGGTTGTCTGGCAAGGAAAGGCAGACGACAGACGAGTCAATCCTGGCGCCGCCGGTAACAGACATATCTGTAGGCAATGCAAGTAGTAAGCAAATGACAAACACTCGACCGGCGCCCCCCCCCCCTCTGGAACGGCAGAGTGTCGTGGTCGGCCGCCGTGGTGCTTCGGGTCAGAGTCCCCCCCCCTCTGGAACGACAGAGTCTGTCGTGGTGTGCCGGCCAGGTGGGTTCACAACATGTTCGCTGACTCCCCCCCCCTCTGGAACGACAGAGTGTGAGACTCGGATGTGTTGGTCTCGTATGGGTTGACGTGACCGACCGCCTAGGTTGACGTGGCCGAACGCCTAGGTTGACGTGGGCGACCGTCTAGGTTGACGTGGGCGACCGTCTAGGTTGTCGTGGATGGTGAAATGGCTGCCAGATTCGGATTCAGCGTAAAATTCTGCATCGGTAGGGTGAGTTTCAAGGCAATTGGCGAGAAAAAATTTTTCTTCAAAATTTTAACAGAGTTAGAATTTGGGACGTTTTGGTGTGTAGCGCCCAAACGAAGCATCGGATGAGAAAACGGAGGCCAGATTCGGAATCTACGTGAAATTTTGGGTTAGGAAGGATGTTTCCAGCGAAATCGGAGAGAAAAAATTTTCGGCTGACGTCCCCCCCCCTCTGGACAGCTTGCTTCGATTTTGGCTTCTAGTGGACGGATTTTGTCGTGCGATAGCTCGTTTGAAAGCTAAGAGTGAGACAAATTCAGTGAAAGAATCGGCTTGTTCCCATCTGTCTTCGTTTAGATGTGAGACGCCATTTAAGATTTTGGGACATTGGTGAAAAACGACAGAGTTAGAATTTGGGACGTTTTGGGCTGTAGCTTCAAAACGAAGCATCGGATTGGAAAACGGATTTCAGATTTGGAATCAGCGTGAAATTCTTTATCTGTATAGTGAGTTTCAAGTCAATCGGAGAGAAAAAATTTTCAACATTTTTCGAAAAAACGACAGAGTTAGAATTTGGGATGTTTTGGTGTGTAGCGTCAAAACGAAGCATCGGATGAGAAAACGGAGGCCAGATTCGGAATCTACGTGAAATTTTGGGTTAGGAAGGATGTTTCCAGCGAAATCGGAGAGAAAAAATTTTCGGCTGACGTCCCCCCCCCCCTACCTACACAGCTTGCTTCGATTTTGGCTTCTAGTGGACGGATTTTGTCGTGCGATAGCTCGTTTGAAAGCTAAGAGTGAGACAAATTCAGTGAAAGAATCGGCTTGTTCCTATCTGTCTTCGTTTAGATGTGAGACGCCATTTAAGATTTTGGGACATTGGTGAAAAACGACAGAGTTAGAATTTGGGACGTTTTGGGCTGTAGCTTCAAAACGAAGCATCGGATTGGAAAACGGATTTCAGATTTGGAATCAGCGTGAAATTCTTTATCTGTATAGTGAGTTTCAAGTCAATCGGAGAGAAAAAATTTTCAACATTTTTCGAAAAAACGACAGAGTTAGAATTTGGGATGTTTTGATGTGTAGCGCCCAAACGAAGCATCGGATGAGAAAACGGAGGCCAGATTCGGAATCTACGTGAAATTTTGGGTTAGGAAGGATGTTTCCAGCGAAATCGGAGAGAAAAAATTTTCGGCTGACGTCCCCCCCCCCTCTGGACAGCTTGCTTCGATTTTGGCTTCCAGTGGACGGATTTTGTCGTGCGATAGCTCGTTTGAAAGCTAAGAGTGAGACAAATTCAGTGAAACAATCGGCTTGTTCCTATCTGTCTTCGTTTAGATGTGAGACGCCATTTAAGATTTTGGGACATTGGCGAAAAACGACAGAGTTAGAATTTGGGACGTTTTGGGCTCTAGCTTCAAAACGAAGCATCGGATTGGAAAACAGAGACCAGATTTGGAATCAGCTTGATGTTATTGTCCAATGAGGATCATCATCCAATGAGAATCAAGCATTTCTTTATAAATAGCGAGCCTTCCACAGTGAGAATCATTCCATCGTTGAATCACACGAGTGACGGACGCACATTTTCTCTCTCTAGTTCCCTGTTCTATTACCCAACTAAAATGGTAAGTCGCTACTTCCCTCCCTCTCCTCCCTTGAACGTAAACTTAATACAATCTTTTTTCATTTTCAGGCATCTACTCCATCTGCTGCACTAGTAGGACAAAATGGCGGTCAAACGTTACAAGGTTCGCTACGGTCAGATCATCTACAACTGAGGCCAGTGGAAGAAACATCCAAGGTACATAATCCTACACCGCTACAGCGTAAATTTAAACAAGCCTTGCGTTATGATGATCATAGCGTAGTACTCCAAACGGAAATGCTCCCTTCCACGGATGTCAAGATAATGCACAATCAGTATGGGGACTACATACTGATCCCCGTGAGTACGTACATTCGCCACCAACTTGATATTATTGAGGAGTACGTGACATTAAATATGGACATTCCTACTCCTCTTGCTCAAGAGTGGAAGGCGAGAGATGACAAGGATACTCCCTATAGAAAGATTTGGGATGGTAATCACATTTGCCTACCGGTATCACATTGGTGTACTTACTATAAGAAGGATGGAGATCATTCAATACCCATCAGATGTGATGAGCTCGGAGAAGGTACTTGGGATATCCTTTTCAAAGTGAATGGGCGACACAAGGATAATAAAATAGCCTCTCTCTCCATGCATATGGAATCCATTTTATATATTCCGAAACCACCCAACGTGGACGACATAATTGATCAAATCCTTAACAGCAGTGGTACGAAGCGCAAGTCGGAGAAGAATGCTACATCAAAACGCAAATCAAAGAAGGAGAATTACTAGTCCTTTCCTAACTCTACCCTATGACAATTCGCTTATGTGCTTTGAGTGTCGTAGACGTGGTCTTATTAGATACATTTTACTTCTTCGTTGCCATCATATCATTTGTGTATTTTGTCGTGAAAAGCATCGATGTAATTCTTCATTTTGTAATATGTTATAGAACGCTTCCTTAGATGTGTAAATTTCCGTTTTAGGCTTCTATCATCATTTTTATGGATTGTGAGGGTGAACCTGTACAGGAGCTCAGTGCTATTGCTATGAACAATTGGACATATCAGATTGTTAGTGTCTATCATCAACATGCCAACTGTGATCCCAATGTTGATCAATGGGCGAGAAAACACATTCATGGACTTAATCTGAAATATTTGCAAGACTATGGCTTTTCTTGTGAGAGTGCTCTTCTTATTGACTTTAAACGATGGCTAGCTGCTTTCAATGTTATACGCATCTTTTGTAATAATCCTGGTAAGGAGAGGAAAGTATTTCCCAATCTAATCATTGATGATATTTTGCTCCCGCCTTGGGATAGTAGAGTGAATCAACATTATCATGAAGTCACGAAACGTTTTAAGGATTTGTGTGTTCCTATTTTGTCTGTTCGTTGTAGTAGCTACGTTCATAACCAATGCTTCTTTCCTCCTTACCTCAACACTGCCAAAGTCCTGTATGGTTATCATTGCTCGCTGTATGATAGTTATCAGCTGTATCTATTTTATCTCTTTCAAACCATTGATTTATAATGCATGCTTGTTACCGTTATTCAATAAATGTTACTATGAGAAGAGTTGTTGTTTTCATGCAATGGATGGGTTAGTTAAAGGGCGATCATGTCTTTCTCAAACGACTGCGGAACATTACGTTTTCATAGGCAAAGTTTAAAAGGAGCTGTTCAAGATTATGTGATAAATTTTCATAAAGATGAGACCGACATCGAAGCAGTGGTAGATGATGCTAGCACTCTATTTCTAGAGTTAATGAATACATTCTCTGATAGCATTGTCATGGCGCGATTAGTTGCGAAAATTAAGTTTAGTCATTTTGGAAAGGAAGAGGTGGAAAGTCGCTCTTTCCATTTTGCTTCTTATTCAATGGAAGTGGTAGATCACCCCGAAGAATTTTTTAAAAGACATATGATAAAAATTGCTGAACGTCTTAACGCATTTAACCATCATGGTAGCAGTCTAGTGATTGAAGCGATTTCAGATATTCACATTCAACTTTCCATAAAGAAAAATTGAAAATGCAGTGGTACTTGATTGTAGCACAACTGGTTTTCGAGCTATGTCTGCTCACTCTCGAAGTATATTCCTTCTGTACATGCGTCTATTATTTAGAAAAGGCTAGCAAATTCATATCTTCAAAAAGACTTGCTATAGACATCAGTAACGGTGAAACTATGTGTTGCGATGTATGTAAGCGAAAGGATGGAAATGAAAAGCGCATCTTCAAGAGATGTAAGCATGCTTTTTGTCAACGCTGTTTCATACGTAATTGCATTCAACTTTGCCAATGTAACCACTGTGACATTGCTCATTTCGATTGTCACTTATGTCGCAATAGTTAGTACCTATGCAAATGTGGTAAAGATAGGTTTTAGCAAAGACTAACACGGAAAATGGCGAAACGTAAAATGACGAAACGTAAAAGTCAAAAGTTTTCTTCAGCCATTCAAGCTCTCCGACGAATGAAAGCAAATCAGCGATACAATGCTATACGACATGCTAACGATAAATTCATTTGTGAAATTATTTCTCATGTGAGGAAGTTGAGGACGAAGAAATTAGCACCAAAACAACGAAAGTTACTTAAGCGATATGCTACGAAATTGCGTTTCATCTCCAATCCTAAAGTCGCCCTTCAAAGAAAGAGGAAAACTCTAACACAAAAGGGCGGTTTCCTTTCAGCAATACTTCCAATGATAGCTCCTGCCGTGGGCAACCTATTGGGAAATATCTTTGGCTCTAAGCGTTAATTATGCAAATGTTGAGTCTCAAAGTAATAAAATGGATTTCAGACTTCAATGTGATAAAGTTCTGACTGTATCAGGTCCATCTCATGCAGGTAAAACTGTTTTCACGCTGAATTTATTGGATAAAAGAAGGGAGTTGTTTAAGGAACCTATCAATCGAGTGATTTGGTGTTATGGTATTTATCAACCGTCGCTGTTTCAGGAATTGCAAAGTCGCAACTTTATTCGACATGAAGGAATTATTCCAGTGGATAAACTTCAGTCTAATGATGTTGTTGTATTGGATGATTTATTAAAAGAAAGTAAGAATTCAAAAGATGTTACAGATATGTTCACTCGCGCAGCACACCATAAAAGGTGTTTTATCATCTATATTACACAAAATTTGTTTCCTGATGGAAAAGAAGCTCGTACACGAAACCTGAATACACACTATTATGCTATTTTCAAGAATCCGCGAGATAAAAGTCAATTTGAAATTTTAGCGCGACAAGTTGCACCCAGAGGATCAAAAGCCTTAATTGAAATTTTTCAAGCAGCTACTGAAAAACCATACGGTTACTTATTCATTGACTTTACGCAAGAGTGTCCGGAAGAATTTAGATTTCGAAGTGATATTTTGAAAACTCCCATGATTATCTACAAACTATGAGTTCTTATTCTCGCATGATTGTTATTCCTCAGGATGAATATGTACAATTGACTGCCATGCAGCAAGTAAAGCAACCTCTTGCAAATCAAATGTATAGGAAAGAAATAGATTATCAGCAAAATGTTCACATCAAAGATCCACATCGTGCTGTATTATTACAATCGGAAACTGTTGAGCAATTGAAAAACTTGAAGAATAAGATGCGTGACTCTGTATCGACTGCTACACCTTTAGCATCTCGCGCACATGCCATATCTCTTTTCAATAGTATTGAGCCCCATCTCAATGTAAATGATAGAGGAGAAATCATTACAGATGAAAATAAAGTGATTGATGCTTCACGTTATGAAGACTTGATTCAGTATGCGACACGTAGAAAGCGCCGTCAGGGCTATGTTCCACCTGGTTGGTCATACTTTCTTAAACTATTGAAAAAGCATAATGTGCCAAAATTTGCTTTAAATAATGAGACATTGAAAGAACTTGATTCAACAGTGGCTACTACTCCAATGCTTCAGGCGATGAAAATGCCAACAAATTGGTTTAAGACGTCACCTGCTACATCCCCTCCCACACTCACTAAGCAAACAAGAGGAAGAACTCGACGTAGATCTACATCGCCACTAAAACTGGTAAAAGGAAAACGTAAAACAGCTCCTCCTAGGAAATACATGTTCTCAGACTATTAATATGAAGCAGATGTGTTGCTTGCCATGTAATGAGCCGCCAGAGGTGAATGTCGTTGTCACTTGCACTTGCTGCGCCAGCTCTCATAATGAAACCCCTAAGCAATGTGAACACGATCGCAAAACCGCTAAAGCTAAATGCTGCAGTTGTTGTAAATGTAGAAAGGCAAGAAAGAAAAAAGATGAGAAGGAGGAAAAAGAGTCAGCCGTCATCGACTGAACGTTTGAAGTCAATCTATTATGATGTAAAACATCCGGCAGGATTTGCATCTATCAAGAAATTATCAAAAGCGAGTGGTCTTCCACAATCACAAGTGAAACGATGGTTAAAGGGTCAGGCTACCTATACACTCCACAAACAAGCGAAAAAGAAGTACCGCACCCGCCATTATATTGTTCATGACATCGATGAACAGTGGCAAGCAGATTTGTGCGATGTTGCCTCCATTTCAAAACATAACTCGGGCAATAATTTTATTTTAACCGTCATTGATATTTTCTCGCGTTATGCGTGGGCTCAACCTTTAAAAACTAAAGAAGGGAAAGGAGTAGCAAAAGCATTCCAAACAATTTTTCGAGAAGGTCGCATTCCAAAAAGAATTCAGAGTGATCAAGGAAAAGAGTTTGAAAATCAGCATGTGACAAGATTATTTGAGAGGCATGACATTGAGTTGTTTAGTGTAAAGAGCGCTTATAAAGCTGCACTCGTTGAACGTTTTAATCGCACATTAAAAAATCGCTTGTGGCGACATTTTACTGCCAACTTGACACAAAATTGGACAAAGGTTCTACAAGATACACTCCATGCCTACAATCACTCTATCCATCGTTCTATTGGACTCAGACCAGTAGATGTAAATGCTGACAATGTAGATAAAGTGCGCGAATCATTCCAACGTAAACGCACTCATGTGAAAAGTGATGTGAAAATTGGCGATAAAGTTCGTATCTCAAAAGTGAAAAGTGTTTTTGCTAAAGGGTACCTTCCGAATTGGACAGAGGAGGTATTTACAGTATCAAGGATTAATCAAAAAGACTCTCCGACCACCTACAAGTTGAAAGATTACGATAATGAAGAAATTGAGGGTAGCTTTTACCGCGATGAGATTGAGGTAGTCACTGAAAGTGAAACATATTTGGTAGAGAAAATCATTCGATGTAAAAAACGGCAAGGTGAAGAATGGTGTCTTGTTAAATGGGCTGGTTATCCTTCAAGTATGAACTCTTGGATGCGTCGTGCCGACATCTTTCATCTAAGTGATCGACAGTGATTCATGCAAAGTTTAAACTAACAATGTTTAGGGTTTGAGCTATGAATCCAACTGCCTCATTTTATTCACGACCCTCCTATGTAAGTGGCGGAGGACAAATTTACATCGGTGCTCGCCGCCAACGTGGAGGTAGCATACTTGGTGCACTGAAATCTGTTGTAGCACCTCTCATATCCAATGTCGGTAGATCTTTAAAACGAAATGTTTTAAGTAATGCCGTTGGCTTTGCTGGTGATGTTGCTAGTGATCTTTCCAGAGGTAGAAGTTTCAAGAGCAGTTTGTTGAATCGTGGGAAGGAACGCGGTTTAAAAACATTGAAGCAGACCATTGCTGGTGTTACTCAAGGAAAGAAATCACCTAAACGAATGAATAAAGGAAGGAGGAAACATCGCGGAGCTGGTAAGGTGCGATCTTCAGTCAAAAGGCATTCACGCAAACGTCGCAGAGGCTCTAATCATTCATCAGGCGCTAAACGACGACGCTGCTATAACTTCTAATCATGGAGTGTAAAACTTCCGGTTTTTGTTTGTTCGATCAACAAGCCATACAGACAGATATTCTTAGTTCAAGTATTGTAGATTATCATCCTCGAACAGCTGAGAATGCTGGCCCCATTGAATTTGTTATTCCTGGTGGTAGTGATGACTACATAGATTTGAGTTATGCGATGCTTGATTTGAGGTTTAGAATTCAGCAAGCAGATGGAACTGCTATTGACGATGCACATAAAGTTGGACTGAACAATTTACCATTGACTACATTACTTCGTGATGTTTCTCTAACGATTGGAGAGCAGCAAGTGGAAGGTGGTCAAAGCGATTATCCCTATAAATCATATTTCAATCATGTATCACAGTTTCATCCAGCAGCACAAAAAAGTCATATGGAAGCCATGGGATGGTACAGAGATGAAGCAGGAAAATTTGATGTTGAAACAAACAGTGGCTTTGTAAAGCGATCTGCTATGATTAAAGATAGTAGAGTATGTCAGCTATATGGTCCGCTGAATTTAGACTTCTTTAGACAGTCAAAGTTTTTACTGTGTAATACCAGCATGCGACTCAAGCTGACATTGAATAAGCCTGAATTTGCGCTGAATGCATTTGCTAAAGTTGACAATTTTAGAATTCATGTGGAAGATATTGCACTTTACATTCGTCGAGTAGTACCGAATCCAAGTGTCATTAGAGGGCATGCTGAAGGCCTTAACCGCCAAAATGCCATTTACCCCATTCAGCATACAAAACTTCTCACCTTTACAATTCCGAAAGATCAAAAGAGTTTCATGAAAGATGGCCTCTTTCCATCGGAAGCACCGAAGCTCCTCATGGTGGCAATGGTTGAAAATGATGCATTTAATGGTAATATAAAGAAGAATCCTTTCAATTTTAAACACAATCAGTTAAGTGAAATTGCTTTACGTGTAAATGGTGTGAGTCATCCTGGTCCACCCTACAAACCAGATTTTGCTTCAGATCAATTTATGCGCAGTTATGTTGATTTTATGGATGTCTTTGGCTTTTACAATACGGATGACACCAACGGACTGACTATGAAAGAGTTTAAGAGTGGATATACTATTTATGCATTTGATTTAACTGCTGACAGCGATATTAGTGCACCCTATCGTCAAGCGAACGTGCCTCATAATATTCGTTTGGATTTGACGTTCAAAAGAACACTACCTGAGACGATCAATGTATTAATTTATGCAGTCTTCGATTCAAATATTGAAATTACAAAGTATCGTGACGTGATTCTTCAGTATAATCGTTAATGAGTTGGTTGACTGCTGACGATATTAAGACTAAAGTGCAGCGTAATGCAGACGAAGCGACGTTGAAAGCTTTCGATAATGTCTATTCACTCGATACCTTACCACCTGCAGTAAATCACTATCCCATCTTTATTGTGCTAAACACTCATTCACAGAATTTAGGCGGTGAGCATTGGAAAGCGATCTTTATTGGAGAAGACCGACGTGGTGAACTATTTGACTCTCTTGCTCAACCTCCAAATATACCAACACAGCAGTGGTTGAGAAAACATACGCGTCAATATCAGCGAAATGAACGCATACTACAACATCCACTTTCATCAACGTGTGGTGCTTTTGTACTGTACTTCATCTTAAAACGTTTACATGTATCTCGATTTGCATCTATTATTCAAAACTTTTCATGTAATCCATCCTCTAATGAAAAATGATTTGTAAGTTCTATCATGATTTGAAATAAAAACATCATGTTGGAAAAAATTGTTTTTTATTTTACAATCCGCTGGGTACGTACATACTCAATGAGATAGTCTAGGATCATATTTGCTTGTTCATGAGATTTTAGTCCAGTAATGATCACTTTACTATTATGAAAGATTGCCACATGCACAGGCAACCAACAACTAATGAGAGCTGCAGGAAAAAGTTCGGGTTCATAACACAAACTGTAACTGCTGGTACGAATCTTCAAAAATGATAGACTGTCACTCAATTGAGTAGAGATCACCATATTGTCCACAGTCAGATTCGACATCACACACCTCTCCCTCTTCCATATCCGACGTAGTAGTCTTTGTAGCTCTAAGCGCATTGACTGCGCCGATGAATGAGAAAGGGCGCCGAGAATCTGTACAGTCCCATTTGGGAAGAGTTGAAGATTCCGTGAATTGTTCATCTTCACCACTAACATTTGAGGACGGCCCGGGTAATACTTGCTGTTTGGAAGCTGTTGGCGTAATGTTGTGAGATCGATTTTGGTTTTGTGTATAGAGTCTGAAGCGACGGAGAATGTTGACGATGGTGTAG
>CAJQUW010001909.1:0-28904 GCA_907163375.1 Prostheceraeus crozeri
ATAACTATAGTACTGTAGCTTGAATTCTACTATGATACTAACTTACACTACTTATTTCCTCTCCAAGTTATTTCTCAATAGATCTATATGTATATCATCTTGAATTTTCCGAGTGGGCGGTCAGCTATAGTTGACTAATAATTTTGATGTGGATGAATATATCTGAACTACGAAAGTTAAGTATGATTATAATTGAATTATAATGTTTCATTTATTAAATTGTTGCATATAATCAACTGCGATATACAAGTAGTCAACATACGTACTTAATTTTAAAACTATACATAGAAAACAAGGCGGACAGAGCTACAAGAATTTTCTGAATTTTTCATTTTTGTCATTGGGTTTAATTCACTCTGAACATAAATATTTATCTGGATTGAGCTTCAGGAGTTTATTATTTGGTTATTATATTTGTATGAATAAAGAAATTTCATTATGTCTCAGTACTATTAGTACATGTTCATCGTATTTCCGAAACCACCAAAATCGTACAATGAATTGAACGTTATATCACATTGATTACAAATTTTACAAGTACGTTTAGACTCTAAATTTAATCAAATAGGGCTACATTCAAGTCGTGATGGAGCACGCGATATTCTTGAGCTTCTTTGTATCGTCTGAATGGTTAACATGTCGTCATTCACATGATTAAATATTCCAATAAACCCCATGAAAGTAAAAATACGAAGTGAAAAGAAATTTGTTTTGAGTGGTAATTGTCAAAACATGGAGTAATGCAAAGACCCGGTTTTCCTGGACAGGAATCACAAAATGCGGTAGTTTTTTTAATCCTACCAAGTGAGTAACACACGGCATCTTTTAGTCGGATGAATGTTATTTCCTCTTGGTTGAAACTAAGATGGAAAATGCGAGTTTGAAGCACACGATGCATTTCGAGGTATAAGAGGTTGCCTCCCTACCCCTGTTTCACACAGAAAGAGGCGAACACATGACATTAAAAAAATTTGAAAATTTTCCTTGCCCCCGTAAATGGAATAAGCAATGTGGGCATTGAGGCGCATTCGTTGAATAAGAAGTATACACACTTTATGGAACCAGCGGTATGATTTTCGAGTTGCGTCATAAGTACGAGTATGTAAAATTTGATCAGCATGATCAACTCCTCCCATAAATTTGTTATACTCAGACATGGTAGTATATTCCTAAAAATTATTCTCTTTCCGCCTTTTATAACACGCTGACAATCGGAAGGAGAAGCTTTGTTTTTTGTGTCAATCATAAAAACAATTTTCTGTCCAGACGACTTTCTATCACAAAATTTCGATAGAAGCAAGTCGTCCGAGCGCAAAAATTTTGTCTCTCTTACATTTACCACGGCCTCCTGAAGCATGGGCGGGACACCACGGTTCGGACGAATAGTGCCGACTACAAGCGTTCTTCTTGATAATAAATAATTGCCCAACCTGATACTGTTGAACCAATTATCACACCAAACAGTGTATCCTAAATCCAATAGTACATCACAAAGATAGACAACGATTCGCTCCGATGCACTGAGACTACAACAAGCGGAGGCAAACTGATCATGATCTGCTTTTACAGTGTGAAATGAAAAGTTCAATATAAAACCAGAGTCACTTTCGCATAAAAAATAACTTTTGATTCCGAAGCGCCTTCTCTTCGCCGGTATGTATTGTTTGAAATACAGCTTTGTGTAAAAGTAAAGACTCGTCCACAGTTACATTCTGAAATGGCCTATACATGTACACATCCTTACAAATCGAACGAATCATGTTAACAAATGGCTGAATCTTACGAAGACAATTCTGTTCGCCACCGAAATTTTCATAATTTGAGAATCAAATAAAATGTAAAATCAAGAGAAAACGATCTCGTGTAAGAGAAAATTCGGAGTGAAGGAAGGGAGTACAAATTAAATCATCAGTACTCCAGTAGTCAGTGAGTTGAGGCTTCTTCACGACGCCCACCAGCAGCACGATACCGATAAATTTCTTCATTTCGGCGAAAGAGCAATTAGTCCAATTTCTAAACCGAGAATAGGTCTTTAGAGTTTCTGTTTGAAGATAGATCGAAGCACGAATATTTGTAAATTGCACAAATGTTTCGATTAACTCATCCGTAATAAAAAAACTGAGAGCACTTCTGCAAATGTCAACATCACTTGTACATGTATTTGACAGCATTGTTTCTTCGTATGTTGTTCGAAGACCTGGGGCACCGAGAAAGGTTGGGAGCTCCGAGCGACTATCGTTCCCCTCTTCGACAAATCTCCACGGACTGGTTATTTGAGCAGAAGTCGGGCGAGAAACGGGAGCGGAGCCGAAAGCGGAGGACACGAAGAAATCCCTGAGAATAGGTGTAGAATCAGCTTTGGCGAATGACGTAAAATTAACAGGTGATGGATCGGGCGGCAACATAGGCAACTGCGGTAGGACGGAGTCATCAAGATCAGAAAACTGATCTGAATCATCAGAGTCGCTTTCACTAACATTATCCATTTCGTCGCCACTGTTTAGGCAGATCAATTCTACAGTACGATCCAGTGAATATCGTTTGCGGTACATAATAGTTAGTGTTCACAATCTCAGTTGGAAAAAAATCAGTTTTGAAGAAATCAGGCTTATTAGCCAAATATTAGCAAATGCACTGTTTGAGATAAAAGGGTTTCCGCGTCAACGTTTGGATGACAATGACATGTTTTGTGATAAGAGATACGCCCCCAAGTAAAAAAAATGTTCTCCAAAGTTATCAACATTTCGTCCTTCATTATCTTATCACTTTAACACGTGTTTTTCCGCTGAATTTTATGGCTCGTAGAGCAGGCCATGCCGCACTGAGAGGAAAACTTCTTATGACTCGCACAGCGAGCCATCCGCATGTGAAGGAATAATTTTTCAATACATTAGCCGCTGTGAAAGGGTTAACTATGAGTGGCCACATGTTGAAGCGTAGAGCAAACAATTTCTCACTTGACAGCCAAAAGATTTCGGCATGAATGCGGAAACATGTGTTTGTCGGTGCGATGATTGCTTGTAATTTGATCACACGTGTTAGATGCTACTTGAAATGTACATGTAGAATTCTATCAAAGCTGTCGTGTTAGGAAAGTATTCTCTGTGATTTATAGCCTTCCTTATGTCTTATGTTTCGATAAAGCTGTTTATTGTATAGAAGGCCAAGTGAATGTACGAGAGAAAAACAACTTGGAGATACGTCAAAGAGTAACGTGAACGACTAGTGATGTTTTAACCTACACAATCACACTTGGGATATTCCTTCTCGTTCGAGTTCTAAGGTGGCATAACTATACGAAAGAATAGCGAATCTTCATAACGATTGACTATTTAATTGATAAATACATCAATTAAACTTACTGTAAGCATACGCTTCGCTACAGTAGTCATTAAACCGGAATTTAGAAATGTCGTTTAAATCAAGAACTATCGTCGTCAAGACTTTGACGACTGTGCCTGACGCAATGAATTCCCTATTCGTATTACTCATTTGCCAAGCGGGAGAGTAAATGGAATAATGAACTTGTGTCTATTTTAGCACATGCACGCACTGCTCAAGTTAAATTACTAATGGGAATGAGTAATCTGTCCTATTTCTGAGACATGTCACCAGATTTCCGAGAATTCGGTGAACACAAGAGTGTGAAATGTTTTGTCTATCACCTTTTTCATGGGTACAGTTACACATCGGATGGAAAATCTTTGTCCTGTTTCTGTGACATTTCACGTAACAAGACTTTCCAAGAATTTGGTGAGTAAGAAAATCTTATGTCTGTCTTGTCCGTCAAGGATACATCAGATTCGCATGCGCTCATATTAGTGTCACACTTTTAAATTAATTTTGCTCTTCAAATACGTTTTATCTATTTGGAATTTCAGCGTTCATCCCATCATGCAAACCAAAGTATTAAGACCTTAAATTAGGCATTCTTAACGTACAGATGGACATAAAGTCTGATAGAATCCTAGTTTAGTACACATAGCAAATGAAATGAAGAACCTGTCACAAAATACATCGGCTCTATATAATATTTCATTTGAGATTTGCAACTAGGAAGTTAGTGAAATTTCGACGGGTATTCACTAAATATCACTTCAGACACACTACTCACCAAAGCTAGTGCGCCTGCAATAATTAATTCATGCTGCTTTTTTGTATTAACACAATGTAAACGGAATAATTAAATATTGAGTTACATCCTCAGTTGGAAAATGGGATTAGACCTGAATAGCTGCCATTTCATCCAACATCAGGAATCAAATGAATTCATGACTGCTCCCATTTTTCAAATGAGGATGCAACTCAATATCTAATTACACTATCTAAATATTTTATTTGATCAATTCTGGGCACAATGTTCGACCACTCACTAGCATTGATATTTTGGGCATTTATGTAGGACACTTGAGGGTGCGTGTCCGTCTGCATGCAGACAAGTGCAGTTCCACGAAAAATGATAAAAAAGAGCATCATAAAAATGGATCAGCTAAATAACGTTTGTGATCGTAACATGAGAGCCCATCATGCTGCTGACTTCGAAATCGTCAGAAGATTTTAATCCCTTTACAAGAACTCATCATCGCCACATTTAACTGCTTGACCCATCATTTTATCTAAACATCCGCAAGAGCTCATCACTACATCTACTAGCACCTTGAAAGGGTACGTCATTACTCATTACATCTCATATTTCGTAGGGGTTCATTTGTACTTATGTTTGCAAATAGTTGGCTTTTTATGCCTACTCATCTTACGGAATTGCAAAAAGACCTATCGTGCACAATGGACAAGAACGGCTCTGACTTGACCCATCATAATTGCCACCGGAGCCCAAAAAGTATACATTTAACTCTATCTAGCATCCTCTTTGTAAACAAGTTAGTGAATATGCAACAGCCAGTTACTGGAAAATCAACGTAGACGTGTGCGTTGGGCTGTGAGTGACTGAAATCATAGTAGATAAAATTTTAGTTACGTGGAGATGGAAGCGTAGCTCGGTTTACTTTCCGACACAGTCCGCTTCATAATATATTGCAGTATAGAAAAATGATTTATTCACTTTTTAATCTTTATCGCATCAAATTTGACAGCATGCAATGCAAATTGACGCAGTAAATGTACTCTGTTGGTCTGCAGAAACATTCATCTTTATTAAAGCAAGCTGTCGCCTGTCGGCCATCGTGTCAAAAATTACGAGCCATGACTACCTTATCCACTTATCAGAAAAAGTTTTGAGACTAGAATCGGAATCGTCGATATCGCTATAAAACAAGGATGAATAATGACTCATCATTAGGGATTGTAATCTCGAGAATTCCGGATCGCTACTCGCTTTAAATTTAAAATCGGAGATTCCAGGATCCCGGAAAATTATAATACCGGGCTTGCAATCCCTGCAGTTATCTTAAGAAAAGGATCTGAAGTACGAATTAGTTTCGGCAAGAACAATTAGAAAGAAGTGTGTCAAAAACGGTTAAAGTCCGTTCATCGAAGTTCATAATACCTCAAGCTTTTTGATTTGCTGGTGTAAGATGTTATACCGTCCATATCAACGATTTCCTTGATCTACGAACCCACCGACTTTCACGAAAACATGACCTTTAATTTGTGCGAATTCCGCTCCCTTTCGAAACTGTAAGAGGCTTATGAAAATCAAATTTTACATACTTTGGCTGTGTGCATCCATCACCGTCAGTGACATTGACATGAATGATAAGAATACGAATAAATGAAGTTTACTGTTTTAGAAGTTGCCGAACTTGTCATGTGTCATCAAGCTGGTAGGACCGACTTTTCGGAAAAATATGAACCACCACTAACGCGATTGTGTGACCCACTTGACCCATCATCCACGACACACTTCCAACTCTAGTCTGAGTTCATCGATGTTTGGATCAACAACTTCCGGGACACTGGATTGGGCGTAGTGGTCCAGTTGATTGACCGCCAATTCTCACAACACTTGACTATGAAAGCTAAGAAATTTGAAGCATGTGAGGAACCACATTCGTTATACGTGTTCACACACACATTGACCCAAACCCGACGTCTGAACCTGTCATCTGAGTGAGGGCGCTCAAATAGAGTAGCTTGCTTGATGTAAAGTACGATGCTATTTGGTGTATTCGCTTGATGTTTGATGCAAAAGGACTCAACTAAGCATGGGAACTTTTGGATCACCCTGTAAACGACACCATCTAATAAACGCCACAGCTTAGAAGTCAACATTTTAATTAACACCGCATCTCTGATAGCAAGAAAATTAGAAAAGAATGACTTAGTGCAGTATATACTCATCTATTGAGCTAAAAGAAAACAAGGTGATACACATCGTTATCAATCGTTACTGGAATGCTTGATGATATTGCGCTGTTTGTAGTCCACAATATGATAAAAGAAGTCACATAACAAAATCATGACAATTTGCCTACATTCTAATCAATTGATATATTTTATATCGTTATCAACATCAGAATCAGATTCGGTAACTTACAGAGCTTCCTGCACAATCGAGCACAGAATCAGTTTATGATTGACCACGCTCAAGTTTTGTGCTAGCCCCGCCTTCAAGCAACAATGGGAAAGAAACAGCAAATACATGTACAACTGCTGCACCGGTAATTCCAAGAAATTAGTCCCACAATGCTTTCATTGGACGTTGAAAACATCACGCCTAGATGGCGATGAATAAATTCAGCTAATATTGATGCTTTCCGCAAAGCTCATATACCTGGTAATTATTTTGTTATTCAATTTGGAAAGTCTAGAAAGTGGAAAATCGTACAATTTAATAAGCGCCGCACTTAAAAGTAGGGGATTGTAAATAAACGCCGCGGCTTTTATTAGAAGAAATACGGTACATGTACAATATGAATAATAACATTCTAAAATCATACGTGTAATTCATTGTCTCTATCAAACAAGTTTTGATATTCATGTTTACGTTGATGGTCCATATCATATGTAGTGACAGCGTGATATTATCGCCGCGGCTTTTATTAGAAGAAATACGGTACATGTACAATATGAATAATAACATTCTAAAATCACTATACGTGTAATTCATTGTCTCTATCAAACAAGTTTTGATATTCATGTTTACATTGATGGTTCATATCATATGTAATGACAGCGTGATAGGCTAGGTTCCCGTGACATATCAAACTCTATGACTTTTGAAATGGAAGATTGCGCTGAGATAAACGTCTTTCTCGAAATTTCACCATTATACAGATAAATGTAATAGCAGACGTGAAATCGAAGAAATTAAGATACGATGCATGCCCTTTTGCCTTACCGAAATCCAAATGCTCCACTGATGTATTTTGATTGGTCGATGACATCTGGAAATACAGTAGCAATTTTAAGCAACAGACAACTTTTAGTTGATTGAGCAAATAATTATCATTTTTAATGATAACAATAAATATTCTATAGTCTCACAGATTTACATATTCGGTGAGTACATCACAAAAAAATACACAAAAATATAATAGCACAAATAGTCACGACGCAGGAAGCACGAGCAGAAAAAAGGGATAACTTGCAGAACTTTATAAATGATCTGTTGAAGCGTTTCGTACGTGCCAAGGGGTTTAGGACAACGAAGGGGAAGGAGGCCACAAGAGCGTGTAATGTTATCATTTGTTTTCATTTGAAAAATTTCGCGCAATGAATGGTTGTCGAACCGCACGATATCATTAAGAAGTTTTTGACAAGACTGATTAATCACTGAGATCATAGAATCTTTGTTCCGTAAACTGATAATACGAAATGCTCGACGTTAAACACACATTTATCTGCCAAAAGATAGTCAAGCAAATTGCAGTAGGATGCGTAGCAGCAACGTAGGATCAAGTTTTTCGGGCATTTGGCCTCCGCGAATTCCGCATAATAAACAAGCGTTTACATGCTTTTTTGAAAATATAGTCGACATGAGAGTTCCACTTAGGTTAGATGAGATGTAAATACCCAAAAATTTGATCGTGTCAACTTCCTTGAGAATGGACCCATCTGTCACCAAAGGATTTAATGTTAGATTCTCTCTGGTAGCAACATTCATGACACTGCATTTAGGAATGTTGACAGGAAGGTTAATAGATGAGGACCATATAATGACATCCCATTCAATTTGCAATCTATCATCGATGAGATCTCTTACAAAATGCAGGAATAAAACGTCGTCTGCATACTTGATGACTTTCGTATTAGAACACACAGATTTCAAGTCATCAATAGTCATGGCAAACAGAATGGGTCCCAAAACGCTACGCTGAGGAACTCCACTAGATACAGACGCCCACGAAGAGTTACAATTATTCACAGCTACACTTTGAAGTCTATCAGAAAGAAAACTGGCAATCCATTAAGTTACTGGCGGTGGAATAGCAAATCTCATACAAGCATTAAGGATAGCTAAGTGTGGTAGCTTGTCGAAAGCCTAAGTAAAGTCGGCACTGAAGACACAAACAGCAGCAGATGATGAGTCGAGGAATTCGAGGTAATCGATGTAGCATCAGCACTAAAGCAGGTGTCGTTCCAGATCCAGCGCGACGAATAAAATCAAATTGTGACTCGTTGATAGATTTATTGCCCTTATTCCTTAGTTCAAGTTTCAATTTACAGAACGATGGAAGAACTGAAATAAAAAATGTGGATTTTGACAATCCGACGAGGAAACCCATGTTGCCCAAGCGGAATGAGTCACGCAAGGCCCTCCGCCTCTTCGACTGCATCAGGATAGATTCTTGAACGCATTTCTTTTACTAGCTGATGCCCAAAGCTTGTTTCAGAAAATTATATTGCATTCAATTCATTCTTGTGATTTAATTGTTTCTTCTTTGTCTTACTTGTATCCTCGATCACAATTAAAGGAGAGTTCAACGAAATCAGAAACAAAAAAATCAGAAATCATCATTATCTTTTTTTATTATTTCATAGATAAACCGATTTGATTGGATCTGAGCTTATCTAGTATAAAATCCGATTACTCAAATTTCTGACAGCGGGTTTGAACAAAACACTTAATACGTGACGAATGATCAATAATTACGAAAAAGGAAGCTTCAATAACCATAAACTCCTAAAAAAGCATTCATCTTACAAAAATACACTACAGAACAGTTTCATGATTAGTAGTCGAGCGCAGATAGGAAAAGACCATCCCATTAGCTGCAAGAATGGCACTGAACAAAACAGAGCTGCGTCGTAAAAAAAGTAAAATATAGAATTGATGATAACTCAGCAAATTCTTTTAAAAATGTTACACTTTTCCTATGCAAATCAAATGGTTTAGCACGGAAGGATCTTGATGAAATAGTTGGAATTTAAGTGTAAAAGAAACAAATTTAGTGTATTCATCGCGCCGAATATTGCCCAAAGGATTGCTATTACAAATGAAGTAAAAAATCATGAAAATTAAAATTCCAAAAATCAAGGAGTGTGAAAATAAATATATGGAAATATTATACTAGAAAATGACTTGCAAAAAATAAGGAATTACCTAATCGCAGTTTCAAGGTTGTTGGCAGTCACCCCGCTTAGCTTTCCACGCTTTCACAATGATCTTGAACTATCCATAATACCAGTGCATTCGAACTTTTTATTGAGTGAGCGAGCAGGATTTTCTAGCAACTACCACTTAGCTGAATTGAAGAGAGAATTTGCCGTTCATGGATTGATATTTTTCAAATTCACACGCATCAATCGAGCGTTGTTCATTAACCTCATCGACACAGCAAATTCTACCATAACATTCGCAGCACCGGTCTACATGTGTAGACAGGTATGTGTATGTTTTCTGCATTTAAAAAGTTGTTTGAAATCAATCCTTATTTGAGCTAATGTGCATGTGACATTTGTCACCTCCAGTAACAATGAAATTTCGTGTCTTAAACAAGTCCTTAAATACCCATGAAGGTGTTAAAAGCAATTATGCAAGCGATTTTTAAATGGAATAAGAAATATTGAATTGTCAAAATTACGAGTATGATAGAAAAATATCGCAAGCTTTACGTAGACTGCACTGTTATCGAATTATACAGACTGCAAATATATGGCTATTAGCGTTATCGAAGCACATTCATGAGAAAATGCCACTAAGGCAAGACTGACAAAACATGTAACAATCCTACTACTAAATTAAGGTCAAAAGCTCACATACATTGTGAGCAAATAATGCTTTCAATATGATGATCGGAGCAGACTGCTAGACAACAAATTGAGCACTGCTTCGTCAGTGATTTTCGACAGTTAGGTTGGAGAAATGAGGTCATAAGGAAAAACTTGTAAGGGCGAAACCAAGAACAGCGAAAGTCCGCTTAGTCTCAGTACGCGCAAATGTGTTGTTTGTTGTATCGCGCTTTCATATTCCGATACCGATCCGCAGTTGTTTTGCTACATTTGAATATCGCTCGAATCCGCGAATATCCGCTCTGATCCATGTCGAGAAAGGAATTCTGCAAAGCGACGTTAATTATATTTTAAAAGTGCAAGAGGGGTATCCCTCGTTGACATGGAAAATCTTCTGCCCTAGAATCCATGACATCTGCGCCACCTTTTCCAGCGTTGTAATCGAGAATCACAATAGGTTTCTATCATATCACGAAGATATTTCATTGTTCACCTGAAGACTACTTATCAAAAGTATGTCTTTATTCCTCTTCGGTTCAATCTGGGCTCCATTGTACTTCAATATCACTTGTCTGATTATAAACGTGAACGTTTACGTCTGCAGTTGATGCGGAGGAATCTGATTCTGCCCAATCCAAGTCGTCACCGTCAGTGTTTAAATATTCGTATTCCGATTCTCTTACTTGTCTTTGACGCAGTCTCAGCACGATGTCTTCGACCGTACGAGTACTTCGCCAATTCATAACGACTGATGATATCCTACTGAAGTTGAAGGAGAATATTTCCATCATGCATGAACCAAGTCTTCTTATGTAATGATTCAACCAACATGGAATGGACTTTGACTTCTGCGACTAACCAACGCCACATAACCGGTGGAAGTTATCTCCTTTCAGACTCTCACTTACATATCACAAATGTAACATGATACATCTGCAACAGTTTTTATTGTGGCAATCTTTCAATTGACCAAAGGGACTTTGATCCTCGTGACTCATCAACGACTTCCGTAAAATGTTCTCCCACACAACTAAGCACGTCTGACACTCAAACAGAACAACTCTCAACGACACTCAAACAGTTTGATTGTTGGCATCTGAAAATTTAACATTTTTGTACATTAGGTACTGACCTATTATTGTCTACAAAGGTACACATGTGTAACGAATGTAATTGTAATGCGAGCTTGACATGACCGAAATTGATTTTAGATCTGACACTTTAGAGTATAACACTTTAGAAATAGACATGGAGAATGTATTTCAGCAAGATATCATCATTTTTGAAAAAGTTAGTGTTTGAAAAACATGTTGTCTGCACAGGTTGACAGGTGTGTCGATGAAGGTTAAACCATTGACATCGCTTTTTCCCACCTCTACAATTCCACATTCTGTAATTTACCATCAATATTTTTTAGAAAAATTTAAATTCTTAAGCCAAGCATTCATTTAGTAGGGTAGTGAGGGGCAAACAGTCCAGGCTTGCCGTTGGGATGAATTTCCAGTCCAATCCCAATGAGAATTTCCATTGGCCCAATAGAAATCCCAATAGCCAGCTTAAGAGCTAAAAACGTACACACACAAGTTGACCCCAAGCTGCATCGGGGCTTACCGCTTAGGCCTACCATATGTGATAGTTATTGAATTGACGAAGGCCACGGACGTAGGCCTAGGACTATATTGGCCTTAAGTAATAGGGGATTTAATTGATTTTACGCAATTATGCATAATAGGCCTACTGTATGGCTAAATTTTGCAACGAGACTGCCTTCACATAAGAGCTTATAGGGGCCTACGTGTATAGCTGATATGTATGTACGAGCTACAAACACACTTGGCATTAATTAAGCCTACATCGGATAATGCGGTGTTAATAAACAGGTCGCCACACGGGCTCTTTTTGAAGCCATTGTTCATGCGCAGTGTGACACTGTTACAGCGTCATGCTATTACCCGTCTCAATCAATGCCTCATATACGCACACGCAAAGCACGAGTCGAGGCACAAGAAAGCCTCCGAAAATTTTTAGTAGCTTAAGGGAAGTTAAAGCCATAGAGCAGGGTTGAGGCTGACTGTGTCAATTTGTGTGAATCACACTAAGAGCTCTCAATGCTCTAATTCGATAGAGGCAAGGTCAGACTGAAGACACAGCAAGATGAACTGCTCAGTACAACTCGAAAACATTTTAACGTACTGACTAATGTCAACGATTACGTGTATATTTTGTAGGGAGAGGGCTTATTGGGATTTATTGGGATTGGGGAGGATTTTTGGTAGCTCAATCCCAATAGCTATTGGGATCCCAATCCAAACGGCAAGCCTGGAAAACACTGATGGATTCGGCTGTCGCGGTTGCTCGACCAAACAGCTTTTACTTCAACTGAATCTGTATTTCTGAACATTATTAAATGTCTACTGATATGCATCATTTCCATGCCACATCAACTTTCCACGCCTGATTATAAGGTATAACCCACCTGCTTCAAACCTTATAGTTGAAGTAATCGATTTGAGAAAAAATTCCTTATAATCATTTTATCTCACCTTGGGGTGCGATGAGCATCGCACAAGAGTCGTTGCTCTTCTAACAGAGTGTTCATACTAACTCGACTTGAACGACTTGGGTATCAATATTGAGCTAAATATTGGATATCAACATTGTTTTGTCCATCAAAATCAAACATGTTCGATAAATTCTACGAAAAATAGAGGGAATTACAGCATTTCATATGTTCCGAATATTACGTAGGTCATTAAAACACTTCTGACCTTACTTTTCACGAAATGCAATTTTCTCCGGACAGGTACATAACGCCCCAGTGCTGGACACTGACAGGAAATAGGCAACAACTAATGATAAAAGTAGTAAGCAAGTGACAAACACTCGACCGGCGCGCCCCCCCCCTCTGGAACGACAGAGTGTCGTGGTGTGCCGGCCAGGTGGGTCCACGTTCACAAACTGTTCGCTGACGTCCCCCCCTCTGGAACGATAGAGTGTCGTGGTGGACTTGGGCGACCGCCAGGATTAGTCTTGAGGCTATAGTGTGTGATGTTTTTCGTGCAGAATGTTGGGTTGTAAAATGGGCTGTTTCGAGTGGAAGGAGTGGTCGGATGAGAAAACGGAGGCCAGATTCGGATTCAGCGTGAAATTCTGCATCGGTATGGTGAATTTGAACGCCATCGGAGAGAAAAAATTTTCGCTGACGTCCCCCCCCTCTGGACAGCTCGCTTCGATTTTGGCTTCCAGTGGACGGATTTTGTCGTGCCATAGCTCGTTTGAAAGCTAAGAGTGAGACAAATTCACTGAAAGAATCGGCTTGTTCCTATCTGTCTTCGTTTAGATGTGAGACGCCATTTAAGATTTTGGGACATTGGCGAAAAACGACAGAGTTAGAATTTGGGACGTTTTGGGCTGTGGCTTCAAAACGAAGCATCGGATTGGAAAACGGATTTCAGATTTGGAATCAGCTTGATGTTATTGTACAATGAGGATCATCATCCAATGAGAATCAAGCATTTCTTTATAAATAGCGAGCCTTCCACAGTGAGAATCATTCCATCGTTGAATCATACGAGTGACGGACGCACATTTTCTCTCTCTCTCTATTCTATTATCCAACTAAAATGGTAAGTCGCTACTTCCCTCCCTCTCCTCCTTTGAACGTAAACTTAATACAATCTTTTTTCATTTTCAGGCATCTACTCCATCTGCTGCACTAGTAGGACAAAATGGCGGTCAAACGTTACAAGGTTCGCTACGGTCAGATCATCTACAACTGAGGCCAGTGGAAGAAACAACCAAGGTACATAATCCTACACCGCTACAGCGTAAATTTAAACAAGTCTTGCGTTATGACGATCATAGCGTAGTACTCCAAACGGGAATGCTCCCTTCCATGGATGTCAAGATAATGCGCAATCAGTATGGGGAATACATACTGATCCCCGTGAGTCCGTACATTCGCCGCCAACTTGATATTATTGCGGAGTATGTGACATTAAATATGGACATTCCTACTCCTCTTGCTCAAGAGTGGAGGCCGAGAGATGACAAGGATACTCCCTATAGAAAGATTTGGGATGGTAATCACATTTGCCTACCGGTATCACATTGGTGTACTTACTATAAGAAGGAGGGAGATCAATCAATACCCATCAGATGTGATGAGCTCGGAGAAGGTACTTGGGATATCCTTTTCAAAGTGAATGGGCTATATTATGGTCGACACAAGGATAATAAAATAGCCTCTCTCTCCATGCATATGGAATCCATCCTATATATTCCAAAACCACCCAACGTGGACGACATAATTGATCAAATCCTTAACAGCAGTGGTACGAAGCGCAAGTCGGAGAAGAATGCTGCATCAAAACGCAAATCAAAGAAGGAGAATTACTAGTCCTTTCCTAACTCTACCCTATGACAATTCGCTTATGTGCTTTGAGTGTCGTAGACGTGGTCTTATTAGATACATTTTACTTCTTCGTTGCCATCATATCATTTGTGTATTTTGTCGTGAAAAGCATCGATGTAATTCTTCATTTTGTAATATGTTATAGAACGTTTCCTTAGATGTGTAAATTTCCGTTTTAGGCTTCTATCATCATTTTTATGGATTGTGAGGGTGAACCTGTACAGGAGCTCAGTGCTATTGCTATGAACAATTGGACATATCAGATTGTTAGTGTCTATCATCAACATGCCAACTGCGATCCCAATGTTGATCAATGGGCGAGAAAACACATTCATGGACTTAATCTGAAATATTTGCAAGACTATGGCTTTTCTTGTGAGAGTGCTCTTCTTATTGACTTTAAACGATGGTTAGCTGCTTTCAATGTTATACGCATCTTTTGTAATAATCCTGGTAAGGAGAGGAAAGTATTTCCCAATCTAATCATTGATGATATTTTGCTCCCGCCTTGGGATAGTAGAGTGAATCAACATTATCATGAAGTCACGAAACGTTTTAAGGATTTGTGTGTTCCTATTTTGGCTATTCGTTGTAGTAGCTACGTTCATAACCAATGCTTCTTTCCTCCTTACCTCAACACTGCCAAAGTCCTGTATGGTTATCATTGCTCGCTGTATGATAGTTACCAGCTGTATCTATTTTATCTCTTTCAAACCATTGATTTATAATGCATGCTTGTTACCGTTATTCAATAAATGTTACTATGAGAAGAGTTGTTGTTTTCATGCAATGGATGGGTTAGATAAAGGGCGATCATGTCTTTCTCAAACGACTGCGGAACATTACATTTTCATAGGCAAAGTTTAAAAGGAGCTGTTCAAGATTATGTGATAAATTTTCATAAAGATGAGACCGACATCGAAGCAGTGGTCGATGATGCTAGCACTCTATTTCTAGAGTTAATGAATACATTCTCTGATAGCATTGTCATGGCGCGATTAGTTGCTAAAATTAAGTTTAGTCATTTTGGAAAGGAAGAGGTGGAAAGTCGCTTTTCCATGGTAGATCACCCCCAAGAATTTTTTGAAAGACATATGATAAAAATTGCTGAACGTCTTAACGCATTTAACGATCATGGTAGCAGTCTAGTGATTGAAGCGATTTCAGATATTCAAATTCAAATTTCCATAAAGAAAAATTGAAAATGCAGTGGTACTTGATTGTAGCACAACTGGTTTTCGAGCTATGTCTGCTCACTCTCGAAGTATATTCCTTCTGTACATGCGTCTATTATTTAGAAAAGGCTAGCAAATTCATATCTTCAAAAAGACTTGCTATAGACATCAGTAACGGTGAAACTATGTGTTGCGATGTATGTAAGCGAAAGGATGGAAATGAAAAGCGCATCTTCAAGAGATGTAAGCATGCTTTTTGTCAACGCTGTTTCATACGTAATTGCATTCAACTTTGCCAATGTAACCACTGTGACATTGCTCATTTCGAGTGTCACTTATGTCGCAATAGTTAGTACCTATGCAAATGTGGTAAAGATAGGTTTTAGCAAAGACTAACACGGAAAATGGCGAAACGTAAAATGACGAAACGTAAAAGTCAAAAGTTTTCTTCAGCCATTCAAGCTCTCCGACGAATGAAAGCAAATCAGCGATACAATGCTATACGACATGCTAACGATAAATTCATTTGTGAAATTATTTCTCATGTGAGGAAGTTGAGGACGAAGAAATTAGCACCAAAACAACGAAAGTTACTTAAGCGATATGCTACGAAATTGCGTTTCATCTCCAATCCTAAAGTCGCCCTTCAAAGAAAGAGGAAAACTCTAACACAAAAGGGCGGTTTCCTTTCAGCAATACTTCCAATGATAGCTCCTGCCGTGGGCAACCTATTGGGAAATATCTTTGGCTCTAAGCGTTAATTATGCAAATGTTGAGTCTCAAAGTAATAAAATGGATTTCAGACTTCAATGTGATAAAGTTCTGACTGTATCAGGTCCATCTCATGCAGGTAAAACTGTTTTCACGCTGAATTTATTGGATAAAAGAAGGGAGTTGTTTAAGGAACCTATCAATCGAGTGATTTGGTGTTATGGTATTTATCAACCGTCGCTGTTTCAGGAATTGCAAAGTCGCAACTTTATTCGACATGAAGGAATTATTCCAGTGGATAAACTTCAGTCTAATGATGTTGTTGTATTGGATGATTTATTAAAAGAAAGTAAGAATTCAAAAGATGTTACAGATATGTTCACTCGCGCAGCACACCATAAAAGGTGCTTTATCATCTATATCACACAAAATTTGTTTCCTGATGGAAAAGAAGCTCGTACACGAAACCTGAATACACACTATTATGCTATTTTCAAGAATCCGCGAGATAAAAGTCAATTTGAAATTTTAGCGCGACAAGTTGCACCCAGAGGATCAAAAACCTTAATTGAAATTTTTCAAGCAGCTACTGAAAAACCATACGGTTACTTATTCATTGACTTTACGCAAGAGTGTCCGGAAGAATTTAGATTTCGAAGTGATATTTTGAAAACTCCCATGATTATCTACAAACTATGAGTTCTTATTCTCGCATGATTGTTATTCCTCAGGATGAATATGTACAATTGACTGCCATGCAGCAAGTAAAGCAACCTCTTGCAAATCAAATGTATAGGAAAGAAATAGATTATCAGCAAAATGTTCACATCAAAGATCCACATCGTGCTGTATTATTACAATCGGAAACTGTTGAGCAATTAAAAAACTTGAAGAATAAGATGCGTGACTCTGTATCGACTGCTACACCTTTAGCATCTCGCGCACATGCCATATCTCTTTTCAACAGTATTGAACCCCATCTCAATGTAAATGATAGAGGAGAAATCATTACAGATGAAAATAAAGTGATTGATGCTTCACGTTATGAAGACTTGATTCAGTATGCGACACGTAGAAAGCGCCGTCAGGGCTATGTTCCACCTGGTTGGTCATACTTTCTTAAACTATTGAAAAAGCATAATGTACCAAAATTTGCTTTGAATAATGAGACATTGAAAGAACTTGATTCAACAGTGGCTACTGCTCCAATGCTTCAGACGATGAAAATGCCAACAAATTGGTTTAAGTCGTCACCTGCTACATCCCCTCCCACACTCACTAAGCAAACAAGAGGAAGAACTCGACGTAGATCTACATCACCACTAAAACTAGTAAAAGGAAAACGTAAAACAGCTCCTCCCAGGAAATACATGTTCTCAGACTATTAATATGAAGCAGATGTGTTGCTTGCCATGTAATGAGCCACCAGAGGTGAATGTCGTTGTCACTTGCACTTGCTGCGCCAGCTCTCATAATGAAACCCCTAAGCAATGTGAACACGATCGCAAAACCGCTAAAGCTAAATGCTGTAGTTGTTGTAAATGTAGAAAGGCAAGAAAACAAAAAGATGAGAAGGAGGAAAAAGAGTCAGTCGTCATCGACTGAACGTTTGAAGTCAATCTATTATGATGTAAAACATCCGGCAGGATTTGCATCTATCAAGAAATTATCAAAAGCGAGTGGTCTTCCACAATCACAAGTGAAACGATGGTTAAAGGGTCAGGCTACCTATACACTCCACAAACAAGCGAAAAAGAAGTACCGCACCCGCCATTATATTGTTCATGACATCGATGAACAGTGGCAAGCAGATTTGTGCGATGTCGCCTCCATTTCAAAACATAACTCGGACAATAATTTTATTTTAACCGTCATTGATATTTTCTCGCGTTATGCGTGGGCTCAACCTTTAAAAACTAAAGAAGGGAAAGGAGTAGCAAAAGCATTCCAAACAATTTTTCGAGGTCGGATTGCAAAAAGAATTCAGAGTGATCAAGGAAAAGAGTTTGAAAATCAGCATGTGCGAAGATTATTTGAGAGGCATGACATTGAGTTGTTTAGTGTAAAGAGTGCTTATAAAGCTGCACTCGTTGAACGTTTTAATCGCACATTAAAAAATCGCTTGTGGCGACATTTTACTGCCAACTTGACACAAAATTGGACAAAGGTTCTACAAGATACACTCCATGCCTACAATCACTCTATCCATCGTTCTATTGGACTCAGACCAGTAGATGTAAATGCTGACAATGTAGATAAAGTGCGCGAATCATTCCAACGTAAACGCACTCATGTGAAAAGTGATGTGAAAATTGGCGATAAAGTTCGTATCTCAAAAGTGAAAAGTGTTTTTGCTAAAGGGTACCTTCCGAATTGGACAGAGGAGGTATTTACAGTATCAAGGATTAATCAAAAAGACTCTCCGACCACCTACAAGTTGAAAGATTACGATAATGAAGAAATTGAGGGTAGCTTTTACCGCGATGAGATTGAGGTAGTCACTGAAAGTGAAACATATTTGGTAGAGAAAATCATTCGATGTAAAAAACGGCAAGGTGAAGAATGGTGTCTTGTTAAATGGACTGGTTATCCTTCAAGTATGAACTCTTGGATGCGTCGTGCCGACATCTTTCATCTAAGTGATCGACAGTGATTCATGCAAAGTTGTAACTAACAATGTTTAGGGTTTGAGCTATGAATCCAACTGCCTCATTTTATTCACGACCCTCCTATGTAAGTGGTGGAGGACAAATTTACATCGGCGCTCGCCGCCAACGTGGAGGTAGCATACTTGGTGCACTGAAATCTGTTGTAGCACCTCTCATATCCAATGTCGGTAGATCTTTAAAACGAAATGTTTTAAGTAATGCCGTTGGCTTTGCTGGTGATGTTGCTAGTGATCTTTCCAGAGGTAGAAGTTTTAAGAGCAGTTTGTTGAATCGTGGGAAGGAACGCGGTTTAAAAACATTGAAGCAGACCTTTGCTGGTGTTACTCAAGGAAAGAAATCACCTAAACGAATGAATAAAGGAAGGAGGAAACATCGCGGAGCTGGTAAGGTGCGATCTTCAGTCAAAAGGCATTCACGCAAACGTCGTAGAGGCTCTAATCATTCATCAGGCGCTAAACGACGACGCTGCTATAACTTCTAATCATGGAGTGTAAAACTTCCGGTTTTTGTTTGTTCGATCAACAAGCCATACAGACAGATATTCTTAGTTCAAGTATTGTAGATTATCATCCTCGAACAGCTGAGAATGCTGGCCCCATTGAATTTGTTATTCCTGGTGGTAGTGATGACTACATAGATTTGAGTTATGCGATGCTTGATTTGAGGTTTAGAATTCAGCAAGCAGATGGAACTGCTATTGACGATGCACATAAAGTTGGACTGAACAATTTACCATTGACTACATTACTTCGCGATGTTTCTCTAACGATTGGAGAGCAGCAGGTGGAAGGTGGTCAAAGCGATTATCCCTATAAATCATATTTCAATCATGTATCACAGTTTCATCCAGCAGCACAAAAAAGTCATATGGAAGCCATGGGATGGTATAGAGATGAAGCAGGAAAATTTGATGTTGAAACAAACAGTGGCTTTGTAAAGCGATCTGCTATGATTAAAGATAGTAAAGTATGTCAGCTATATGGTCCGCTGAATTTAGACTTCTTTAGACAGTCAAAGTTTTTACTCTGTAATACCAGCATGCGACTCAAGCTGACATTGAATAAGCCTGAATTTGCGCTGAATGCATTTGCTAAAGTTGACAATTTTAGAATTCATGTGGAAGATATTGCACTTTACATTCGTCGAGTAGTACCGAATCCAAGTGTCATTAGAGGGCATGCTGAAGGCCTTAACCGCCAAAATGCCATTTACCCCGTTCAGCATACAAAGCTTCTCACCTTTACAATTCCGAAAGATCAAAGAGTTTCATGAAAGATGGCCTCTTTCCATCGGAAGCACCGAAGCTCCTCATGGTGGCAATGGTTGAAAATGATGCATTTAATGGTAATATAAAGAAGAATCCTTTCAATTTTAAACACAATCAGTTAAGTGAAATTGCTTTACGTGTAAATGGTGTGAGTCATCCTGGTCCACCCTACAAACCAGATTTTGCTTCGGATCAATTTATGCGCAGTTATGTTGATTTTATGGATGTCTTTGGCTTTTACAATACGGATGACACCAACGGACTGACTATGAAAGAGTTTAAGAGTGGATATACTATTTATGCATTTGATTTGACTGCTGACAGCGATATTAGTGCACCCTATCGTCAAGCGAACGTGCCTCATAATATTCGTTTGGATTTGACGTTCAAAAGAACACTACCTGAGACGATCAATGTATTAATTTATGCAGTCTTCGATTCAAATATTGAAATTACAAAGTATCGTGACGTGATTCTTCAGTATAATCGTTAATGAGTTGGTTGACTGCTGACGATATTAAGACTAAAGTGCAGCGTAATGCAGACGAAGCGACGTTGAAAGCTTTCGATAATGTCTATTCACTCGATACCTTACCACCTGCAGTAAATCACTATCCCATCTTTATTGTGCTAAACACTCATTCGCAGAATTTAGGCGGTGAGCATTGGAAAGCGATCTTTATTGGAGAAGACCGACGTGGTGAACTATTTGACTCTCTTGCTCAACTCCAAATATACCAACACAGCAGTGGTTGAGAAAACATACGCGTCAATATCAGCGAAATGAACGCATACTACAACATCCACTTTCATCAACGTGTGGTGCTTTTGTACTGTACTTCATCTTAAAACGTTTACATGTATCTCGATTTGCATCTATTATTCAAAACTTTTCATGTAATCCATCCTCTAATGAAAAAATGATTTGTAAGTTCTATCATGATTTGAAATAAAAACATCATGTTGGAAAAATTGTTTTTTATTTTACAATCCGCTGGGTACGTACATACTCAATGAGATAGTCTAGGATCACATTTGCTTGTACATGAGATTTTAGTCCAGTAATGATCACTTTACTATTATGAAAGATTGCCACATGCACAGGTAACCAACAACTAATGAGAGCTGCAGGAAAAAGTTCGGGTTCATAACACAAATTGTAACTGCTGGTACGAATCTTCAAAAATGATACACTGTCACTCAATTGAGTAGAGATCACCATATTGTCCACAGTCAGATTCGACATCACACACCTCTCCCTCTTCCATATCCGACGTAGTAGTCTTTGTAGCTCTAAGCGCATTGACTGCGCCGATGAATGAGAAAGGGCGCCGAGAATCTGTACAGTCCCATTTGGGAAGAGTTGAAGATTCCGTGAATTGTTCATCTTCACCACTAACATTTGAGGACGGCCCGGGTAATACTTGCTGTTTGGAAGCTGTTGGTGTAATGTTGTGAGATCGATTTTGGTGTAGAGTCTGAAGCGACGGAGAATGTTGACGATGGTGTAGCGATGGCGCTTCATGATGAAAGAATGAGTAAATTGAGCGATGTACCTTCCTTTTATACTTTTCCCAACTACCTTGATGAAATGTGAAGTTAGTATGAAGTTGGGAATGATAGAGTTGAATTCGCCGATTGTTGACGCGCAGCCAGATGCGATTTCCAATACGTGAATGTCTTTTCATATAGAAGTATTTCAAGTCCTTCATGATATGATGTAGAGATTGAAAATGACGATAAGATAAAGCAAACTCTCTTCTCACATTTCCAGTTGAATCTTTGAAATAGACGTTTCGATCATGATCCGTTTCAATACGTTGTAGGGAATCTAATTTCAACTCATGATGTGTGGTAGTCATGTCTGATTAAGATTTGCATAGTAGGGCGATGAACTCACGACGAATAAATGTCATGATGGAGCGATGTATATATCTTCTATACTTCTCCCAATTGTATTTGCGAAATGAGAAACAGTTTGCGGAATGAGAATGGTAGATTTGAATTTCATTTCTGTAATGTTGAAGCCAAACTTGATCACCCAAGGAGATGAATCTTAATGTTTCAAAATATTCCAAATCCCTCATGATATCATTGAGGTTGACAAATTTTCGCCATGTTAATGTAATTCCTCTTGATGTATGACCATGAGAATTTTTGAAATGTACGTTTCCATCACGATCAACTCTGATATATTGTAGAGAGTCCAAAATCCAAGTCTTCATGATGTTATGCAAAGTTGCAGATCAGCAATATAAAAATGTCGTTTTATCATATTTTGCTTAGCAATGCGGCTACAAAGAGATTTACTAGTAATCGAGCCGCACTCTTTTCTACTCCCATTGATCATGCACAACAGCTAAATGGAAATTGGGAAGTGGGTGTCACTCAACTTGTTTATAGCAACTGTGTCTATACTTTTGATCATGAGGTGATGACTATTAATATGAGGCGTACAGCTGCTTACCAATGTGAAAAGGGGTGCCGAGTATACATTCCACAGTGGCCAAAGAAAGATCTCTTATCATGTAAAAAGTTTATATATGATTTCTTGAATAAAGCGTGTAAACATATTGCCCAATTTACTCCGCACAATGATGATTATACTTATGTACATCATGTAGTTGAGAAAGATTGGATTGTTGGTTTAAGTCCAAGTTTAAGAAATGATTTAGGCTACCTCGCTAGCGCCTTAACAAGCTATGATAATTTTAACGTTAATTACCACATAAGTGGTCATAAACAGTTAATATATCGAGAGGAAGCTTATTATGTAGATCTTATTCCAAGAAATGAGAAGACGTTGGTGAAGAAGATTGTGATTAAGCCAAGAAAGACAAACATGACTCCTGAAACATTATTGAAGAAATTTAATTATCTCCTTCGAGTTGATGGTAAACAAGTGGCAACATTGACTTATATTAAATCATCTAATCATATTGCAATAAGCAAATTAAATGATGATGATCTAGTATTAGTTTGTTCAAAAGATTTTCATCAGTTCTTACGACATCGTTCTGCAGCTGTTCATGGAAAATCTGATATGCAACATTTACCATGTGAAAGGTCAAATCAATTTGATACAGAATGGTCGGTATCTTTATACAGAAAGTGTGTAGAGCCTTTAGGTGGTATCTTACATGAAACAAGAGTGTTGATGCCTCGCATTATTACTTCGGTTAAATTGGTTGTAGATTATTTAAATGAAGTGATTAATGAGCAACATATTTCATTTTCTGAAAAAGAAGGTACTTTGTCTCTCACTATAAGTGGAAAAGGTATTGAACTAATTATGGATAAAACTCTAATGGACATTTTGGGTTTTGATCAAAATATCTTTAAAAGTGGTACTGTAACCAAAGCTAGCGCAGACATGTCGCTATCGCGTCGTATTAACTATTTTCAGATATATTCCAATATTGGTGAAGATGTACGTGTGGGAGATGTTGAAGCTCCATTGCTAGCAATGATACCATACCAGCCAAAAAGCTGCAGTATTTTATCTGAGCATACTTTCAAGAAAGTGCATTATACAAAGCTGAAATCAAACTACATCCCACAAATTGATATTGCCATTTATGACGATGCTGGTGCGTTGATTCCTTTTCATAAATATGCTGTGACAAGTATCACACTCCATTTCCGAATGAAGAGTTAATGCAAAAGTATGCTAATATATTTTTCCAATGTGAATAATATGGAAAGTGAAAATAAGGACTCGTTTCTAATCTACTTGCCCAGTAATGCTTCTATGAATAAATTTCCCAAAAATAAACCATCAGACTATGGAGTAGAATTAAATCGGCCACTGCATTTAGAAGGTGAATGGGAGGTTGGCGTTTCTAGTATTTGCTATGATAGCAATATTCAGAATGTGAATGATTTGGAAGAAATGATATTGACTCCTTGCACCCATGATGGAATAACGATGAATAATACATTTCAGTTCCCATACAATTTAACATCAGATGGAAAGTGGAACTATGAATGGATTCAGATAAAATCAGATTCTTATGAACCATTTGGGAATGAGAAAATTATTAAGGCATTCAACAGTGGTAATACTTCCATCATGAAGAATAAAGATCAGAAAGCTTATGAGTTTACTATCTATCATTGGAGTGGGAGACAGTTCCTCCGCTTTCATTCTTTTACTAAAGGTCTTACGCTGAGGTTGGATAATGAATTCTATCCACATCTTGGTTTTGGTCATGGACTACATCTAACATCAATTGCTACTGCAAATGTTAAAAAAGTTTATTCAAATCGAATCAACAAATTTCATTATAGATTTAAAATATTTGATGAAGATGTTGTAGAATGCGAAGAACGCATCATTTTGAAAAAGCGTGGTGTTCAACCTTTATCACTTATTGAGTTAGTAAAACGATGGAATGAGACTGTGGGTAAGAAGTATGGAGAGAAAATTATGGCGAACAAAAATAAGTTGGTTATTCAGAAATATAATGACAAACTTACAGTTTATTTCTCTCCAACCTTGCGTCATTTCGTAAGACATTATACACCTATTATTGGAAGCGGTGTGGTGTATGCTTCTTATGAATATCACACTAAAGCTGATTCATTTAATGATGAATGTTGGGTGGACATCTATGGCGATCGCATCAAGAAAATTTACCAGTCTTATGAAGAATCTAAAGTTGCTATCAATATAATGCCGCGTCTATATCATACAGTTGAAAGCTTCATTCTGTAGTAAATCCTTATATACAACAGAAGTAAATATGATGTAAAGACACACCACATTTCGTTTTCAATTGAAAATCAACGCGTTGTTCTGAAACTGGGTGATGACATTCAATGTCAATTGAGTAAAAATTTGAAAAAAACTCTTTGGTTTTTCAATGCTACAAACAGTGTTTGCTGCTGCGCATACGATTGGTATAGAAACACCAATGACACTTGATAAACATGAACAGCACCTTTACATTCAAAGTGATTTGATTCTACCTATTTCTGTTGGTGAGAAAAAAGAATACATTTTACGTGATTTCATTCATGATAAAGACGCTTCATATGGAATAGTCGAGAAGATGTTTGAATCTATTTTCTATCATCCCGTCGTCAAACAAACTATACCCTCTATTGCTATCAAAATTACCAATGGTTTACAAGAGTGCATCCATGTGAAAGATGCTAAATCCCTCGTAACTTTAGTGTTTCGGAAAACAAAGTGAAGTCTTTATACAACATTTATTGAAATATGTGCATGAATGTGAAGCAATAGACTTTATACAACATCAACTGAAAATATATACATGAGCACACTTCAATAAACATTGCTATATACAAAAAGTCTTTTTACTTCGTGAAGGGTGGAAATATACAGGGATAGGAAAAATGTCTTTCAGTGGAAAAGTCATCACATGGGGAATGTACAGATGTGGACACATATTCACAAGGAAAAACAATCTCATGCGATACATAAAACAACAATGTTTATCTACAGAAATCAACATCAAAATACTAAGTTAAGGATGATTATGCAAAGACGTCTCCTGAATGTGGTAGTGTGGGTTTAATTCTTTTGGGTGGTGCTATGCCTGTATCAGGATGTCCATGTGGAAGAGATATGTTGTGTTCTAACCAGCACCTCTTATCCTCCCATGCTGAAAGCGCCCGTTTCCTAAAAGTATGAGTTTTGATCTCATGCGACTTAGATTTTGAGATTGTCATATTGACAAACGTTATATTTTTATTTCTATAGGCTCCCTTGAAATTTTTATGTTTCATGTTAGAGACCAATGATCTTGATATGCCTTTAGCGCGCTTAATGCTATCATCACTATCCTTTAACTTCATAGAATACATTTTAGGGCGGAGGAGAATCATTTCAGCTATCTCCTTCCCTGCTGGCTGTCTCATCCTTAAAACAACCAAGTTTGGCCTTATTTTTGATGGAGTATAGTGGATGATCAGTAGGATAATTTGATGTATCAAAATATCTTTCTAAAGATTTTCCTACTTCATTAAAATTTAAATCTTTTTGAGTGGTAATACCTAAGAAGAAACTATCTGTATCACCACCCAACAAACGAACCTCTTTTACGAGAGAGGACACGGTTTTAGTATTTTATAGAAGAGTTGATACATTTCAAGCTTAGAGTAATCTAGTACAGCTTGGACCAATATAGATGGGTTTGCACAACTCAACTTCAGATTTTATCATTTTAACACCTATAAGGTCCTCATCGATAATGTCTCTATCGATGAATAGAGGTGATTGGAGGGCTTGGGGGGTAGTCGGGGTGCTGCTGGTTAGTGGGGGGAGGGGTAGACGAGAGGAGTTATGCAGACTGCGGAGGTAATTTGTGTCGATTAAGGAGCGGGAGGGGGTCGGGCTGGGCTGTGCGGGGAAAGAGCAGGGCGGGGGGGGGGGGGAGTTTTTGGGGACACGTCGAGGGGCCGGGCGGGAGGGGTGGCGAGTGGTGGAGGGGTAGCGGAGGGGGAAGGGGTCCGGGGGCTGAGAGGGGGAGGGGGGGGGGGGAAAGGCTCAGAGGAGAGGGGCAAGAGTTAAATTCGGCGTAGGGAGAGGGTGTGCGTTAGGAGGAGGGATAAGGGGGCGGGTCGACCGAGGAGGAGGGGTATGGGGGGGGGATGAAAAGAGGAGGAGCGGGAAGCCCGCGAGGGGCGAGCCCAGGGGTGAGGCCCAGGTCGAGCTAGAGTCGGGGGTGGGGGCGGAGGTGGTCTGCGGGACGCTGCGAGGCGGGGGGGGACTGCGAAAGGGCTCGGCAGGAGGGTGGGAGGGTGATAATGGGCATGGGGCTGAGGGTGGGGGGCAGGCCGGGTCAAACCAACTCCGTGGTTTCGGTAAAGGAACAGGTCGAGGTGGTTCTTCGTGTGAATCAAAATACGATGTGGGGTAGGTGAAGGGGTAGACGGGACCGACTAGGGGGGTACAAAGTAGGAGCGAGAAGGAGGAGGAGGGGGTGAGGTGAGCCAAGGGTGTCGGAGAGCTCCGGGAGTTTGAGGCGCGGAGGCTGGGGGGTGAGGGGTAGGCGAGGGAGGGGGGGAGCCGCGTAGTAAGGGTGGGTAGAGGGGGGGTAGGACTGGGGGGGTGGTGGAGTTTTTAGGAGGGGGAGTTGGGAGGCGTGCGGCGGGCTGGGCAAAGAGGCGGCGGTCGTGTTGCGCGGGGGGACCCTATGCGCGTACGGGCGTTCGGGGCTAGGCGACCGGAGAGGGGGGGGGACAGAGGGTTAGGGGGAGGGGTAGGGGGATAGGGGGTCCGGCGGGGAGGTGGTAGCGGGGAGGTGGATGGCGGCGGCGGTCGCTCTGGGGGCGCTAGAGCGGGGGGGGGCTGAGGGTCTGCATCAGGTAATACGCTACGGCGGGTGGAGGTGAAGGGTTAGGGGATCGATAGGCGAACGGCGGTCGGGTCTTTGAGGGAGTCATTGTTTATTGATGTTTGCGTTTCCCTGGTTTAAGGCCTGACTAGCGGTTAGAGGTGTGCTGTGGCTGTCGGGTTAGGTTGCTAGAGGGCCACCGGGGTAGGGGGATGCTATTTATTAGAGCGGGGAAGGGGGGTCATCGGAAACCTATGCGAGGGTTTGCCGGGGGGTCTGAAGTAGGGGCCGAGGCGGTGTAGCCGGGAGAGGGGGCGTGTACCGCTGGAAGGTGTGTTTGTCGTGATTTAGGTGCGCAGCGAGGTAGGAGGGGAGTTTTTGGAGGTAAGCGGCACCGGCGGGGAACTGGGGGAGGGGGGGAGCGCGGGCAGGGGCGGTGTGTGAGAGCGCTGCAGGGGTGGACTAACGGCGGGGTTGGGAGGTTGCGGTCGGGGTCGGGGGGTTCGGTGGGGGTTGTCGGGCGCGCATCGGGGAATGGGAAGGGTTGGTCAGGTTGTGCTGGCCTTAGGGTGAGGCGTGCGCTGGAGGGGGCTTGGCTTGCCGAGTTGCGAGCTGTTTTTCTCTGTTTGACTATACTTTCTGTCTTGTATTGTGCGATATTGGTGCTGCGTTGCGGGTATTTGTTTCTCTTCGCTATCTGTCTCGTTCTGATGTGTGACTGGTTAAATCTTATATTTAAAAAATCTTTTTCAAAATTATTTTGGGCTAGTGCACGTTTCTGGCTGTTGCTATCAATATATGGTTTGAGGAAGGCTTTCTGTCTAAATTTAATAATGCGGTGAACTCTTTTTAAAATCATACCCATTTCTAAATAAAATTTTAAGATGCTAAAGTGGACTAGATAGTTTTCCTTATCATACTGGGTGAGTAAAAGTTGTCGGCAAGGCTTATACTCGGGTTGACCGCATGATTCTAAATCTTTATGAAATTGTTTCATAAAGTCGGAAAACATATCTTTACTCACTTCACCTGATTCGGGTGCGAGTGGAAAATCTACGGTTTTATGTTTAATATTATTTGGATAGATTAGATCTATCTCAAAATATATCCCCAATCACCTTCATCGGAGGATTGCTAGTATGTTAGAAGGGTTGGAGAGATGCTGAATTTCACTATCATCTAACCAGCTAAACTCAGAGTGAGGGAGTGGTTTGGATAGTGAACTACCAT